>LAPY01001394.1:0-10733 GCA_000970635.1 Eragrostis tef
TCTCACAATACTACTGGGACACAAATCAATTCAACACCCTGAGACATCAATCCAATCTAGCGAATTGGATTGCAACAAGACACACGAATCTTCCTATGTTCAACCATGAATAAACAGATGGAGCAGTAAAATCGGGATGGAAAATACATAATCTTTTAAAGAAGGGAAGGAGGCACGGAAGGCATTGCGTCAGATCCTTAAGTACAACATTGGATGGACTGTGTTACGAACCTAGTTGATGAGCAGCGATGGCGATGCCAGAGGTAGAGCCGGCGCCGGCGGCAGAACAGACGATGCAACCGAGACCTAGATTTGTGCGATAGGAGAGAGAAGAAACCCACCCGGTTACGACTTTATTGGCGTTGAACAGGGAGGTGATCAGATCGTGTAGTTAGAGGAATGGTCAAGTTCTTTTTATGGTGCCTTTTCTGTTACACGCTTCATTCCCAACTCTATGGCAGGTGGGGTCCATAGGGACCCAAAACAGTGGTCGAGCTTGGAAAATGTTACAGCCAAAGCAAAATGCGTGGGGAGTAGATTGACCAGAGAAAATGTAGCGGGAGATGGGGAAAAAAAGAGGGAAAGAAAGGCGGGAGATAAAAAGCCAAAGATTTACTCTAAACTTTTTTTTGCGAGAAATCCAAAAGTGATATTCAAATGTCTTTGAATCTAGTATGAATAAATTTATTTGAACAATAAATCTATACGGCTGAGAAAAATATCATCGAAGAATAAAACCAACTGATCTGATGATCTGACCTTCGTCGCCGATTTGGGCTGAATTGAGGGTTTCTTGGCCCATTATAGTTTAGTGTTTTTTCTATTTAGAACTAATTAAACTATTTGTGAAGTAACTTGTCAAAACTTTACATCAAATACCTTAATAAAAATTTTCAAATATAAAATGCTACATGAAAGTTCTTGTGTAAGATTTTCAAAAAATAACAATGAACATACAAACAAATGCCATAACACGAAATATCGTGTTTAAGAAAAATTCAGGAAAAAGAATCATTCAATTTGGAGTTCATATGAGGGAGAAAAACTAGTTACAAGTTTCAATTCCGGATAAAAAAATAGAAAAATGACCCAGGCAAGTGTTCTTCATTTTGCTTTGCCATGTGGCGCGTTGGGATTCGTCCAACCCCTCAAATCCGACTCTATGGCAGGTGGGGTCCATAGGGACCCAAAACAGTGGTCGAGCTTGGAAAATGTTACAGCCAAAGCAAAATGCGTGGGGAGTAGATTGACCAGAGAAAATGTAGCGGGAGATGGGGAAAAAAAGAGGGAAAGAAAGGCGGGAGATAAAAAGCCAAAGATTTACTCTAAACTTTTTTTTGCGAGAAATCCAAAAGTGATATTCAAATGTCTTTGAATCTAGTATGAATAAATTAATTTGAACAACAAATCTATACGGCTGAGAAAAATATCATTGAAGAATAAAACCAACTGATCTGATGATCTGACCTTCGTCGCCGATTTGGGCTGAATTGAGGGTTTCTTGGCCCATTATAGTTTAGTGTTTTTTCTATTTAGAACTAATTAAACTATTTGTGAAGTAACTTGTCAAAACTTTACATCAAATACCTTAATAAAAATTTTCAAATATAAAATGCTACATGAAAGTTCTTGTGTAAGATTTTCAAAAAATAACAATGAACATACAAACAAATGCCATAACACGAAATATCGTGTTTAAGAAAAATTCAGGAAAAAGAATCATTCAATTTGGAGTTCATATGAGGGAGAAAAACTAGTTACAAGTTTCAATTCCGGATAAAAAAATAGAAAAATGACCCAGGCAAGTGTTCTTCATTTTGCTTTGCCATGTGGCGCGATGGGATTCGTCCAACCCCTCAAATCCGGATCATGCTGCCCCCCCCCTGTTCAAATTATTCGAGAATTTTAAAAAATACTTATTGTTAAGTCTCATACATTATCGAATTGCTAGCTTAGTGGTAGGTGCTGCGAACTCTTTCCGGAGGTCTAGAGTTCGAACATCTTTCTGATCTATTTTTTGCGGAAGGCGTGGGTTTAGACCTTTTTCCAAAAAACCGAGTTGTTTTTATTTTATTAAAATCAAAATGTACACTCCAAGCTACAAATAGACATGTACTCTAGCGCCACGGCATTTCTTGTGTGCATTCAGCCTCAGCCTGAGTTCGAATCCCAGTTTTTGTAGTCTTTTTTTTTGTTTGGGTTCTTTTCATTCTTTTTCTTGGTTTGGGCTCCCAGCAGTATAAAAGAGAACAACAAAATTCAGGATAACTCAAGAACTTTTTTTTAGAAATTTATCTTATAAAATGTATTTAAACCTGATTGCTAATTTATACCTGTACAGGAAAATAAGTAAAACAAATAGGGGAAATATTTGGAACAAAAAAGGGAATTTAATGCAAAGGCGACTAAATTTTGTTTAAAACGAAATTACAGCTCGTCAATGGTGCAGCTCACCCATGTTGACACAATATCCTGATGGCACGTTTTTCTTAACACATGCATCTAATCACACACGCTAGATCATAATACAACCTAAACACCTACAAGATGTAACAAAATGACCACTTGACAAACTGAAGGAAAACAATGTGCGACGCAGTGATGATTGGTTGCCCAGTCAGGTCTTGAAGAATACAACCTGTTCAAAGTGAAGTAAATATGTAAGGTTTTAGCTAAACAGTATATTATTAAATTGTAGTAAACAGAATTAAAAATAGACCCTTAGGACGGATGGGGCGGCGGCGTTGTGGGTAATGGCACAGCACGATAACATTTTGTAACTATTTAAAAATAATCACAGCATTGTGCGATGGTTTGGTGGTTAGGGCGTACAGAACACAGCCAGGGAGTTGCGAGCTCGATTTCTTGGCCAACCTATTTGTGACACTTTTTTTAAAGTTGTATTCTAGGGCGCTAGTTTCACGCAGGGATGGACTGCCGGCCCGGTGCTGGATTGTAAACTCAGAAAAAAACTGGAAAAAAGAAGTAAGGAAAAAGGGCCATTGGGCAGTTTCCCAAGTGTTGAGTCCATACGAATGGTGCTTACAACGTTTCCCAAGTGTTGCAGTCACCATAATTGCAACGGCTTGACCATATGTTGCAAACCATGCGTTGCTAGAGGGGGGTTTGCCTTGTAGTGAATATACAGTGTTACAGTGATCATCTATCCAATGCTGTAGTTCAGGTCGGTGCATTCTCATTCAATGTGAAGCATAAGCAAAACATGAATGATCAAAGAATGATTGCAGCTACTTATTTGGAAAAGGAATGTTATTCTGTATATATTTCATAAGGTAATGCTTTCGAAAAGCAGAACATTCAGTTTGGCTCTTTCTCATTTGTTGCAAATCATGAGAAGACACCAGAAGTGCTATCAGCTAGTCATGCCATGTCATGCAACATTTTTGTTGGGTCTAATATAAAGAAGAATGAGAGTAACAGAGAAACGAGGCCATATGTTAAGATCGATCAATTTTTGATATTCTAAAGAGCCACTCAAGTTGTTAAATGACTTTATAAGAGTGTCTAATACCTTCCTTCCTGGTACTACACGACTTTCAAGTCCATCCAACCACGAAATCAGCAGATGTGGAAATTCCAAATCAGTTCGAATTCAGTTTGGTGCAGCAAGACAGGCGCGGACAAGAAATACCATATCTCCCTCATATAGAGTTCCTTGAGGGTGAATTAGTACTTGATAAAAAAGATAATTTTATAAGCTTTCCAATGCGTATGGCTCCATTGTCAGATTCGTCTCGAACCGCTTACAATAATAAAAACCATCGTCGGGTTGTGTTGAGTCTGAGTCTATTTAAGTTGTGGTCGAGTCGGACCGTGTGTTGGCTGGTCTGCGTGGCTAACTTAGAGTTGATTTTCATTGTATTTATGGTTGTGGTGTCCTTCAAAGAACCCAAGAGGCGTTGCACTCACCTATCCATTGAAGATTGCTGTTGTCGATCTCTGGATACGTGCCGGTACTTTTGTGGTTCTCCTTCTCTAGATCGTGCTCATCTAAGTTGTTGGTTGGAGAATTTATCTATTGCTGGTTTGTGCTTACTTCAAGTTCATATAAACCGATATTATCTATTGTGTGTTATCGGTGTATTTGTGATTACTAGTGAAGAACCAATTATTGGAGATTGTTATTGCTCAATTGTTGAATTGCTATTGCTGTTACATCTACCTTGCTGCTGATATATCAGTTACCAGTGCATGAGCTATCGCTATTACTTGCTTAATTCGGAGAGAAATATATTTGTTGCTTGGTATCGTGAAAGATTGGGACAAAATTCTGGACATTGCTAGGCGTGTCCGCATCACCTGCCTAGTGCATGACCAAGTAGGATAATAAAACTAAAAAATGCTCCTAGCAAATTCATCATGATTTATGATTTTTTCTAAACATTAAAACTGAAAAGTACGTACTTTGTTCAACAGCTCTACTTCATAACAGTGCTGTATTTTATGAGGCATTTGTCTTCATGCTTCTTGTTCTATATGAATAAAAATTCCTTCATCTTCTTCCAGATGATGAAAACAATTCAAGATATTCAAACAGTTAGTTTTTGGGGAAATTTTTCCAAACATATAGTAGTCAAGTTTAACCACAATTTTAGATTTCGATTGTGAAATATCCATCATTTTCAGATTTCGCAAGATAACCATAGATTTTCTTCAGATTTAATTTGCAAGATCACCACAATTTTTTTTTCAAACTCTGTGGTGAAATTGTAAATATTTTGCAAGATTGGCATAGATATTTTGAAAACTATTGCAAAATCGCAAGTTCTGAAAATTGATGCTTGTTTCAAAATTAGACTTCAAAAGTGTGGTTGATATACAATTGCCTCTTTAAATTTTTTGTCTTCCTACCACCAAAAGTATGGTCTAAACTCTACATTTTAATAACAATTTTGTCTTGAATTCTTTGTTTACGTTGTACATAATGTACTCACGTTGATCGACCACATACAGATAATGATCAAGCATATAGAATCAGGTTATGAATGATATCGCCTAATCTAGCTTTGCAAACAAATACAAATTCACCAGAAAAAATACAATAATGCTTTGTGTCCGACTGGAAATGTTAGACTGTTTTGTGACCACCTTGATCGATCAGCGGTTAGTTAGTTACGTGAGTACTTTGGTTTCTTACCTCTGATTTGTAATTGCTCTATACCCTAATCGCACTTCTTCAGTTGAATGCAAAAAACCATTGGTTACCATTTTCCTTGCATTTCAAAGTATTGTGCCTTGCTGATGCTGAACGTGGCACTATAGCTATGCGGCACCTTCGTCTGTGATACCTATGCCTACCCTTGATGTCATTGTGAGCAGCTTCAGTTCAGGCTGCTGTGGTGCCGCGCGCCTCCGTCGCCATCGAAGACGGCCACCTTAATCATAATATAGTCATTTACCATGCACCTGTCGTCACCTGTTTTCTCTCGTGATCTCGCAAGGTCAACTGAACACATCTTCTTCATCATCTCGTTGAGGACGTTTGTCTCCGATGGCACCTCTATGTAAGTGCGTCAGCACGACTACCTCGTGTCGCTGCAGTAAACTTGTAATTTGAAGGCTAACTACATGACGCCATGAACCTATGACTTGCTTTAATCGGCTAGGTGAAGAGAAATAAGCAGATAATAATTCAAATTCGACACATGCAGATGTGTATCCGCACATGCACGACCTTGTTCTTTGCTGATCCTTGCCACTGAGTATTGCCTTTTCCATCCCTCTGCCCGAATACACCATGTTTCTTTCTAGGCGTATGGGATGCCATGCTTTCACCCTGTACGCATCTTCACAGTGGACGCATTGATATTGAGCTAGTTGAGCAAGATGCAGACCAGCAGTTCCTGTGTAATTTGATTACGAATAGGACTCTGGAATCCAGCTTTGTTGCATGCAAAATACTAGATGCAAGTCTCTGACCGGGTTTTTCTTTCCAAAAAATTCATCGCAAGGATACGTTATAGGACTCTCCCACTGCGATAGGATCGTGTCTACCTTGTGCATGGCTTTACCTTGCCATAAATAGTATTTTACATGGATTTTTTTCGTTGCTCTCTTTCCAAATTTGTATCCAAATCAAGCTACTACTTTTTTATAGTTTTTAATTCCAAATTCTTTCTATTATGAATTATTTTGTTAGGAGTATGCTGTTTAATCTAGACCGTTAGATGTTCATAAAATCTAATGACTCATAGCTTTTTCTTTTTTTCGATTAACGTGGTAATTTTGTGGCCTTGAGAGCGAACGCGGTGGCTCCTTTATCTCTTCAAATACTAAGATAACTAGCAAGATGGGCCGCGCAAATTGCGCGGCTAGATCCGCTAACTTAGCTATGTTATATAATAATTTTATCGTATATTAGATAATGGGTATGTCAAAAAATGCATTATACAAAAAGTTGCCTCAGAATTATTTTAATTCAGGTCATAGATAAGTCATAAAAATAATATACTTGCAAAAAAAGAAACAAATTGAACTTTCTCCCTTAGCTGATTAATTAATCGTTTCTTTCTTTCCTTTATGACAGATATTATTTATACTTCAGGTCTTTTGAGGCTTTGAGAGCCTCCACATTATGATACTTTCTTTAAGAGCAGAACTCTATTCTTTCTTCCCATTGCCCAAAGGAACCTGTCTGTCGCCTTTGCTCTAAGGCATTTCGATTGGAAAAATTACCAGTGGTCATCGGTATGCTTGACTGAATAATTCAGAGATTGAATGTATTATACCTTACCTTAGTATACGCTTGACTGATGTGCAAAGTCATCACTCATCAGTAGGAGCAAAGTTGGATAGCTCAATAGAGGCACTTTATATCTGTTTCTCTGCCCCTAAAGCAAACAATATATGTCGCTTGCCAAGCCTGGAACTTTAGTTACCTTCTAGTAGAATCCATTAGGTCCCTCCTCTCTCCCAGTTGTTCACATTGCTGCCCATATCGACCATGTAGTGCGCCATTACATGCCTCAAAGCAGTCATAAAAACTTGTGGTGGAGTGGCATTAACATACTCTGTTTTTTTTGGTGTTCTCATCTCACCTCTATCGATATAAATTGTGGAGTAATTTCTTATCATCTATATATCTTCGTCTTTCTAGTGTTCTCATCACAACAGTCTTCTACTTGTGCTTACCGACGGGTGCGCCGTTTCTAGCAGATAACCATCGATCAACATACTTGCCAACATGGTATTCCTCCTCCTTGACCTTGAGTGGCGTGGCCTGCAGTTCATGGAGAACCTAGATGCAGGCCTCCTCCTTGATTTGTAATATGATAGCATCCTAAGGCTCACCTTTGTCCCCCAGTGTTCTCTATACAATAATGAACTTGTGCATCTGGTGCGTGAGCGTGCTTGCCTAGCTAGTTAATTGAGGAGCATGCATTTGACTTCCCGCCTGCGAGAATACCCATGAGTCAGAGATCCAAAATAAGCCTTCAAAATACCAACACCATGAGCGTGGAGTTGTGCCCTGCATGCCTGCTTTTAGTGTCTAACTGTCTATCGATTTCTCTAGGACACCCCAGAGCTCCGAGCATCTTAATTACTCGACGTGGCAAGATCGGTGCATATATCAGATGGGAATCGAGAGGTTAATTTGCCTGCAATTTTTCCTTGCATGGATGATTTATTGCGTCACCTTCATGCTTCATCCAAACCCGACCAACGTCCAACCTTACGAAGCAGTTTGATTTTCTCTTTGGAAGGATCGACAAACCTCATGGCTGACATCCTTTGCTTGTTGGCCTTTTGTTGCTGCATGTAGAGTCGGACGTGAGATTTGCACTCCGACGTTGACAGCCCATAGCATTAGATAGACCACGGTGGCAGGACGCCGTCGACCGCGACGGTGTCGACGCCGACCAATCTTGCATGGTTGGCAATGCGCCATTGTACTTCTTGCATGCATTGAGAAATCAACGACGACTTATCGAGAATACGACGATGGCCCCAAGGCTTCTCGCGATGTCTCGATGCCTTGAGCTCTATGTCTACCTGCCGATCGATCCTTATTGTCGCTATGTGACGATATAAAAGCATGGAACACAGAAGTAAAGCAAGCCGAGGTAACAAACGCAAGAAGAGTAGGCATAAAACTGGAGAATTTACTCTAACCCGACGGGATCTTTCTGTTTTGTTAAATTGCTTTATGTCGGCCAGATGTTATGCATGCGTGTAGGACTTCTTTTTCTTCCCTAACAACGTGACGTGGGTTCTTTATTTTTTGTTCCGGATTGATGTGTGGACTCTTTCCTTTCCTAAACTCATACCTTTTCCTTCCCTAACAATGTATCGGGACATATGGGTTCACGTAGTGCATTGCTTTAATTTCTATTCCGAAAGTAAGGCTATTGTGAGTTGTATTTAACTCTTCGTTAATTTTGACCGTTCAATCTTCATAAAATCCAACAGCTCATAACTTTTCTTTTTTTTGATTAACGTGGGAATTTTATGAATTTTAGAGCGAACGTGGTGGCTCCTTTTTCTCTTCAAATACTAAGATAATAGATAGATAGATAACCCCAGCAAGAGATTGACCCATTGATGTAAACTGATGATTGGGGCTGCTACTTCTTTTTGAAAATTCAGAATGGCCGCAGGGGAGCTTCCTAATCAGAATGGCCACAGGTGATGGCTGCTGGTTCCGGCCTGCAATCTACGTCTTGTCTCCTCGATCTCTTCCATACCTGCCCCTGTCGTCCTCGTGCGCAACTTCCATACCACCAGCTAGCCTTACATTCGCATTCCAGGAGATTTGATTTTAGATAAAAGGATTGTATTCTTAAAGTAAATAAAAATGCTCCGGCCTTTACATCACTTATGTATTTAGCCGTCCATTATTACAAACTCAACTATGTGTAGACTCCGTCTATCACATAGGACAAATGATGAAACGCCAAACAATCGGTGAGAAGATAGTAAAATTGAAACAAATATTTTATTAATGTAGTTACTCCAGGAGATTTGTGGCACCACAATCCCGCTTCCTCTCAAAGACAGATATATATCAGTCGCATTTGTACAAGTATACAGGACAGTACTAGGCCATCTGAGAGCTTTATAAAGTTGAAACACATCTAAAAAAATTCACTACTTAATTATAAGTTCAAAGTGGGTTGTCAGCCTGAGATTTCAGACCTCAGCCATTGGAGTTGTATTTGAACTCAAATTCAATCCCAATTCAATCATACAAGTTCAACTCGATTTCGTCTTATAATGGTCGATCCGCCTTTATTCACAAGCTATTGCATGCTGTAGTGGTAAGGGTGTTCAAGCTGGAAATCAAACTTGTTGATCATGCTTGCCCATATTTTGCTCTAGGGACCAGAGCTGAATTTTTCTCAATTATATATTGTCTACTCTCTACCTATTACTTGAGTTACACTACTAGAACGTATTTTTGCCTATTATTGTAGCACAAGAATCAAACCTCAAAGGGGTTGATTTTGTTTTTGAGAGTAACTATTTGAAATTGAACTATGGCATAGTCAAGATTGTAAACAGCAACTGAAATACTAGTAATGTAGTTACTCCAGGAGAGTGTTAAGTACAAAATTGAACACTATTTGTGCAGACTGGTTTACTCCATTTCTTTTCATTGCTGCAGGTCAAAAGATCACTGAGCCAGTTCAGCCCTGCATGGTGGGACAAGAATCAGTGGCATCCTTTCATGGGGCCATTGCAGTTCCTCCAAGTTCAATTCCTATGCGTAGTCTTCATGACCGTCGAGTTTTTTTTTTTTTAAAGCAAACTGGAGGGGCAAACCCCTACAGCATTTTATTAGTTATAACAAAAAGGTCCAGGAAAAAGTACAGACCAAGATGGCCAATGTAAATAAGAAAAGCGAAAGGCCAGAAAATTAAAACTGAACTAGAGCTTAGTCCCAATTTTGTATCCGTTCCTTGAACGATTGAGCATGTCTTGTCTTAGCTCGATGGATAACCATCTTGAGCTCGCTGAAAAACTTCCTGACACAATTATCCATTGTTGGACCAATTTGATTTGAAGATCCAATCATTCCTTGTCGTCCATATGATGCTCCAGCACATAAGAATTATGATCTCCATATAGCAGGGCACTGAAAGTCTTCTTTTAAGATATTTGAGCAACTGCAGCTGATTAAGGTGCTGCGGGATATTGATGCCAATCCTTTGCCATGCTGCCTTAACAAAGTTACATCTCATGAATAAATGCCTGAGTGATTCCTCTCTTTGCCATAAACATAATTCACATATGATTCCAGGTGCGCTTTCCTTCATCTGAGCATCCCTCTTGTATTAAGGGTTACAGGAAGAAGTCCAAATCCATTTGAAGAGGCAGGGTGTATCGGCCTATGCCCAATTAAAACTTTGTATGCTCTGGAAGCCGTGAATTTTCTATGACTATGAGATCCCTGCTGCAACCATATATCTGTTTCTGTTGTTCTTTCAAGCTCATTGAGTGTTGTTTCCAGCTGTTGGTACTGATTGTAAGCTTCCTTTGACATTGGCCGTCGAGCTTAGCACATTATATTCTTTCTCAAATTCTTCTTAAGGATTCGAGATGATGTAGGCATGTGTTCTACGTACATGTTTCCACCATGATCGTTTAGTAATACTTTGATTTAAACTAGTATGCCTGTCCGTGCATTTGCACGGCTAGACTTACTATATTTTTTAAAATATTTTTATATTATTATATAAGTTTAAAATAGTTTATTGTTATTGTTTACTTTA
>LAPY01001394.1:20153-32714 GCA_000970635.1 Eragrostis tef
CAGCCGCTGGAGCTCCTCAGGGTCAAACTGAGAGCTCTGTGTCTTCTGTTCGGCCATGATCGATATGTGGTGTTTCTAAGTGTTTTGTGAATGGAAACGGTACTGATCGACCGCTGGATCCACCATGCCTGAATTTATAGCCTGGTCGATCGCCAGGAGAATGCCATGCACGCAGTAGGGCACATCAAAGATGATGCTTGGCTTGCTCGCTTGTAGAGCAAAGCGAGATGCCACGCTCCCGGTCCCAGGCCCTCAACCATGGAGAAAACAGAGGCCTGCCAAGCTCTTTCTGAAAGCAAGGCGCCTTCACCGGCACAGAAACGCTCTCATCATGGCATGTCCTATACAACAGCTTTGAAAAAGAACGTGTGTACCAGAAGAGTACCACCCACGTAACGAACCAGCATCGATCTGGTCTTCAAGGCTATAGTCTTAATCTAGCTTTCAAAATGACAGATGGATATTTGTAGAGGCGATCATGACAAGGAAATGTACCAGGCTGGAGCATCACAAAGTGTCCGCTACCGATAAGGTGCATACAGAATACCACTTTAGTAAATTCATAAATGAAATCACGTTCTCATTTGCTTTCCCCACACATTCTTCCTATAGCAGTACTTTTAACATTTCTTTGACTACACGTAGTACACAGGTGAATTCTATACAGGCTCACTATGCTGGAGGGGAGTTCAGTAACTCACTATACTCAGTATGGAGTGGGCAAGTAACCTAGGTCAAACTAAGTCGCCTCGTTCTGGGATCAAAGAACCAGCAATACACCAAATTAGCAGTCATTGATTTCTCTAGCTAGCAACCCTCGGAACAATGACATTGTATATAATCAAAAAGAGGGCTCGGTAACTGGGTTTCGTGTTCTTTCTATGGTGAAATGGTCAACGACCCGTACAGATCTGACAGGGTCTGGTGATGAGGCTGACCTCCATTTGCTTGGGTGCCTCCGGTGATGGCTGAGCTGATGATGCCCTCTGACCTCTGACTCCCACTTGGGATCCAACTTCCAACCCTTTGGCACCTGTTTTACAAAAAACATGTTTAAATTTACACAATTTATTCTCCATACCAAACAATATTTACACAAAGTGACAGGAATCCGAGCAGATGAGAGCCAAGGAAGCAGGTTGATGTGTTACCTTGTCAACTGCAAGAGTAAATATTTCAAGATCACCATCCTTTTTAATGTGGAACCTTGTGAATGATTTGTAGTTTGCAATGCGCAGTGATGAGAAGGCTTCATCAAAGTGTATGTGGAACCAGTTGATGCAGATGTATAGGTAACTACCAAATATGAGGGAGACAACAGGAGTCGAGAATATCCAGAAATAGATAAACACAGAAGTGTAGTACATGATCAGAACACTCCGTGAAAGAGACATCATCCCGTTCTTGCAGATATTTATTCTTGTCACCGCCATGACCTGTACAGAGATATAAGTTGTTAGATGCTCAGTAAATCTGTAAAACATGGATTACAAATGAGAAAGCAATAGCCAGAAAATTTGACAAGTATCTGTAGTTTTGAAGGTGCAATCTAAGCACATAATAGTTCAAAGTGTATAAATCTGATTTTGTGAAGTTAGATCATAATTTCTCAGTCAGCCTACATACACAAAACTTATAAAATATATTATAGTTACAACTGCAGGCGCAAACACTACAACTTTTTCAGAAAGTATTATCACCTCAGGGACATCAAAGGCTGACATAAGATATTTTATGCATGCCGGGTACAGTCCTAATGTCCATTGTTCCAAACGAACACGGAGACCAGTTGGATCTGGAAAATGCTCACTCTCCATGGACCGATACCATTCGTATAGAGTATGATAACCTACAAAAATATTGCATTGATAATTAATCTTTAACAACAACTAGCCGGCAGCATCATGGAACACAATATGGTATGACGTACCTGAAGTTGCCAACAAATGATTCCGAATACAGACTTCAATGCCCAACTCCAGCAGCAACATTAAAAGTAGAGCTGCTGTTAAATGGGCCAAAACATGGAGGCCGCCTATAACAGCTCTTTTCCTCCGTGAGAGTTTGGATGGTACAAATGAATATGATGCCATCAATAAAGTTAGACTTCCTACCGAAGAGACATATGAGTGCTCAAAAATATAGATCAGAGCACTCCATATTGTACTTGAAAAGCTTTTTAGACGCCCAGACCAAGTTTCTTCATTCAAAATGTGAGCAAGATTACACTGGAACAAAATGTGAACATTATCAAGAACATGAACATACGTTCACATGTCAGTCCATTTGACTATTCACGTGATATTAGGTAACTAGTATGCAGTCCAAGAAAACAGCAGTAGCAAGAAACCAGTAGCCAGCCAAGGGAACGTAATGGGTAACAGAATGATTTTGGGTGATGCAAAGTGGTTCCTGAGGCTGTATAAAGAAATAGGACATGTCTATATGAATTTATGCTTTTAGATGGCTAATTTTGTGCCAATGAAGATGCTTCAAGAAATCAAGATTTACATCATTGGTCATACTTTCCAAAAGAAAAGGCAAAAATGAGCAAAGAGCAAAAGAAAATATTCTCCCATAAGTTAACAAGCTTAGGTCAGGTCCAGGGAATGAAAAAGAAGGTATACTAGATTTACAAGTTAGTAAAATTTTTCAAGGACTATAGCTTGCTATTGGTGGCGAACTGAGGACTAATATCATCCAGCTGGTGACTAACTGATCTGGTCTCAGCAAAGCTGGTAAGCCCTTCTTGGATTAATTGAAGACTTCAACGTGTTGGCTGTACATCTTATGCCATGCAAAGCTTCTAAAATATGCTACATGCTTCGTGATTACAAAGTTCTAAAACCTTCCAAGAGTGCATAGAAATACTTTTGGAAGATGAAAGTAAAAACAATTGTACAGTGAAGAACAGATGTGGTTTTGGTTTGCAAACAAACTAGGAAATTTTAGGTTCACGTTTGCTGTTACTAACAACCATCAATAGTTATTAATTAAGATATGCAGAAAATGAAGACATTTGAGGAAGAAATGACAACTTCAGGAATATGGAACAGACCTGAGGGAACATTGAAAACACCAATATGAAGTAGATAAAGCCACCAATGATGTCAAACTGCCAATTCTTCTTCCTAAACTTCAGTATGTTGCCCAGTGCAATCTGACAGTAAATAAGATTGCTCATCTCACAATTGAGAGCATTGTGCACAAGCTGATTGAAAGGCTAAATAGGAAAGATAACTTTCAGGATAGTGATTAACATACCCCACTAGACTCGTCATATGATGGATATGCTGCCTTGCATTCATAGGTGGTTCCAGAGAACCTCTCAAAGTTTTTGAAAACATGTGTTGGGTGCAAAAAGGCGCCACCACATCCATTGACAAGCAAGTGTTGCACAAAATTAGGCTTTTCTGATCGAGTGGCAGAATGCCTCATAAAATGATGTAAATCCCCTGCCATGCGAAGTTTACATCTTCCATTCAGATATTCCTCAATTAAATGTGAGACATTTTTGCCTGTAGTCTCCTTCCAGTACCAATCAAGAAGCCAGTTTGGCTCATGTGTCACTATAATCACAGAGTCATTCTCTCCAACCTGCAGAACTTCAGAAATGCAGTGGATCAATGAAATCTGGAAATGAAAACTAGATGCAATTTCCAGGAGATGTTCTAGAAGCATTAGCCAGTATACATGGCTAAAACATTGAAGCAATTATATCTCTGTGCTGTAGCACACAAAACCAAAAATAATGAGAAATAAAATCAAATTTGTTCCAGAGTAAAGAAAAAATACAAACAAGTGAGGAAAAAGCACCTTCTTCCGGCAAAGATCTGCAAAAAACTTGAACTGGTACACATCAACGTCACCATGTAGAGCTAGATCAAGACCAAATATCCACCAACCCAGGGGAAGCTGCAATGCGAAGTAACTCTTCTTCTGAGGCAGAAACCATCCACCTAACCAGCTTTTGTGGCATATATATCTCATAAAAGTGTGCAGACCATCAAACCAGTCTGTGATAAAGGGGGTATAGAGAGTTTAGAAATGAACTGAACCCAAAGATGCATAACATTCCTTACATACTTGATCAAGTATGCAGAAAGGGATGTACAATGCTTTATATTAGATCAATGAAGAAGTTTGCAAACCATGGTTCCCAGGAATTATGAAACACTGTGGTCCATCATACTCGTTCATCCTTGATACACCAGGTGGAACCTCAGGCTTGTCCAGAGCTATATGTTCAGCCCTATACCACAGAGGAGGTTGTAGAGCATACTCAAAAGGTCTAAAGAGACGCTTCTCATATGTAAACGTTGAAGGGTTAGGGTACCTGCATATTCACAAATATAGACACATAATACGATGGAGTAATTCTGTCTAGTTATACAGTGTACCCCTAGGGAAGCCAGAGTGCAAATGATAGGAAGTAGAATTACAAAAATGACAAAGATCTATAACACGCTTATACCATGCAGCAAGTCCATATAGCTTCTATAGTGTACCACTATGGATAGGCAAGACATGGATCCCAGCATGCTAGTGGCCACAGGCCATAGAAGAAACTAGGTATTAGAAAAAAAAAACAAGAGATGTATGGAGCAGATGATGCCTGATAGGGACAGAGACTCATATAGTTCAATACATGTTAGTTTTTCTGCCCTACTAGGAAAGACATTTGCCATCTTATTCATGAGGGAAAATTGCTTGAAAGACAAAATCATACAAATGCAATCAATATGAGTTTTTTTTTAGAACAGTGTCAGTTCAATGAAGTTTAGTAGGAAGCTAAATTTTAGTACACGGAGATCAATAAAATAACACTTGCTTCCATAACTAGGACAAAACTCAGTCAGGTGGCTTAAAGCCTTGATATATATTTCAACATTCAGTTTGAACTATAAATTAATGGAATTAGGCAACAGTGAATTGTGTGATCCTACTCGCCAAAAAAAATGTACGCAGAGAGATGTATTTAAATATGAAATCAAAAAAAAAAAACCTGCAGCAAAGGCAGGTTCAATTAAATATGGTACAATCTTACGCAAGATCTCCACCGATCAAAAGTAAGTTCCCACGCGGAAGAGTATGCATAGAGCCACCAATTACAGTCTGAATGGATGGTTGGGCTAACAGCCGAGCAACTGTGTATGATGAATTTCCTCCATCACCAGTGTCTGCAACAAAGTCAAACCAAAAGTCTTCCTTCTCCTTGAAGTAGTCATATAATAGGCCATCATTCGGCGTGTCATTTCTAGGTTCTTTCATTGCTGCCTACAGGATGATGCATAGAAGATTCAGAAAACGAAGGTGCGTGCCAATGTTTGAAGGTGTGTGCCAATGTTTGAGCTTTGAACATCTCACAGATAGGGAATATACCAACATTTAAGAAACAAATGTAAACAAGTAAAAAGTTGAAATTTTGACTTCGGAGCAGCCTAGAACCAGAACAAGCACCCCTTACCTGCATCATGCGCATGTCAAATCGTCCAACAAAAAGAGTTACAGAGACCATAAGATCAAATGCAGTCTTGAATAAATCAGCTGATGTCCTGCAAAAAGAAAAATTGAAGACATCAGATGATTCTGTTGGTCTCATCTGCAATTTAACTAGCTAGATTTAGATTATAGCAGGCCCTACCCTGAATACCAAGGTACCATGTCAAGGAAATCTGGTTTCATGTCTCGCTTCAGCTTCTCATCCTCCGAATCGGTTGATGGGTGTGTAAGAGCCCATCTGAAATATTCACACAAAAAAAGCTAAGAAATATTTACAAAAAAAATGATAAAATTTTAGGCCTCAAACATAAACTCATCAAAACAACTAATGTAGCAGTAAAGAAAGCATAAAAAACATTACTCGCATACCCAGTTGATCTCTCCACAACGAAGTTTGCAATGTAGAGGCCAACGAATGTAGCCCACAACGAATACAAAGGAGATATTTCATCTGATGGGCCAGCACAGGATCCACTGCAAACTAACTGGAGGAAAACGTGATCAAAGAAATGCAACATATACGTTGTCATACAGAAGTATGAGTAAAAAATCAAAGGAAAAAGGAAGAAGCTAGTGGCATGTACCTCCCCATAGATAACCCATTTGGCCAGAAGAGGATAATCACTTGCAGATCCAACAGGTGCAAACCAAGATGAACATATCTGATCTTTCAATTGATTCATGCGGAGAAAATTTGAAATCCACGTACTTCCATTTTCATTTTTAAGAAAAGCGATCAAATTTGGATCAGAATTACTACCAAAAGATTTGCTTTTGTGCACAGCACGATTACCACAATGACTGTAGAATACACAACAGGCAATGCTGATGACCTGAAAGAAATACAAAATTAATCTTCCAAGGAACAATATGGAGGAAATAATAAAAATAACTTTTAAGAAACTATATGGAGGAAATATAGAAATGTTTTTTTAAGAAACTACATGGAGGAAATAATAGAAATAAATTTCAAGAAACTTACAGTACAGTTCTGGAGAATTGTCCATATCCCTGGTCTCGTTCCTGCCATGCGAGCAACCAGCCCAATGTACCAGAGACCAATAAATATGATATGAAAGGCAATTATGAAAAGAACTGATGAGAAATATATCGTCAAAAAAGTGAAAGGTTCATGCGCATATCAACCCCCATTGATTGGAAGCTAGGAAGATGGTACAGGGATGCGAAGCAAATCCAAGCGACATACCTGCAATCGTTCAATATTACTATTAGTGATTATTCCCCTGCCCTAACAACTTAGTGGTATAGATAGTAATTTCTTGCGGCGCTTTTCTGGTATTGAAGATAAGCAGGAAAATTTAAGCTCAAATTGCACGAAGCTCGGAAATGAAAACATACCAGCGGTTAAAATTTGAGTAACTTGGCTGAATGGTTCTTCCGAGAAAAGGAGATGAAAAGAAATAGAAGAAACCAATCAGGCAAACATACATGGACCACCACTTGATATTGTTGTCCAGTTTATGTATGAGTGTGTGCATATTGTCAGATGATATAAAGAAGAGACAAGCAATAATCACTGCAGTCATGATATGCCTGGAGTGTTCATGAGGATATGGATAAGTATGCGTTAGAATCGTCCGAACCCTCCCTATCCTGAGGGTTTCCAAGAGTGGGCTACCACTTTGCTTGTCTGAGCCCATCTGAGTATCTTTGTATCGTACAAGCAATATTACTGTTTCTATCAGAAAAAATCCTTCAAATTTCAAAAAAAGATGTCCTGCATGATTAAATACAGTATCAGACTTCCGCAAAAGAGAGTTGATTGTATAAATTTGTCGGTAACATCACACATGTTTTCATGAATGCCTGTGACTGAAAAAATGTAACAGTAAACAGCTTGACCACTTTAGAATCTTCTGTATCTTATTTACACCATTTCATAGCCCGCCCGACGTATGGGTACAGAAATATAGATTCTACTCATTCTGTCATCACCAGCAACAGAATTAATCAGATTATTTCTCTCTTTTAAGTAGCAATGTAGGAATCTCCATCCTTCAATGCGAGTGAAGTATCCTAAATCTCACTATTTACATACAAAGTAAATGGAACTAATTTTAAAGCATCTGAGGAACAATACCAGAATGATGATGCTAGTATTGATTAATCTTGACTTTGACCACAATAAAGTGCAGTCCTTAAAACCTACTTATACAATACAAAAGGTTCTATCTTATAGTAGGATCCTAAGCAAGGACCCAGAGCAATACAATGCACCTTAGCACGTGGGCAGAGTCAACTGTGCGGAAGCAGGACATTATGGCTTCACTCATGCAAAGTGGGCAATATTATAACTTTCCTCAATGATAACCATTCGATGACATTTCCATTGTATTCTGAGCCCCGACTTCCAGAAACGTAGACTGACTACATTTATATCCGATATTACAATCAGTTCCAAACAAGAGCGCTCTCCAACCAATTATCGGGCCATATCAAATCAGATCTATTCGGGATGACAGGGCCAGACAAATCGTGGGGCCTAGGTGTTCAGTTCCACAACTGAGACCTCAAACCTTTTTGTTATTATTTGTTTTTTTGTGTAAAGAAAAGAAATAAAGTGCTGTCCCAAGTTTCTAATACGATGTCAATCAGCTGAGGTGGAGCTCTCAATCTTGGGCGGGCTGAGGAAAAATAACAAGAAGACAGTAATCTAAGTGAAACAAAAGCAGAGCTAGCTGAAGGCAATCCGCAGTAATGCAGAAGACCAATGCGTGAGTAACTGGAAGGATGGAAACAAGCAAGACGTCGGACTCGATTCGCTGACACTGAATATGGATGGATGGATGGATGGATGGATGAATGACAGAAAGCAACCTACGAATGGCGGTTAGGGTTGATTACCATGGAATGGATGAAGGAAGCAGTCCCGCACGGATCTCCCTCCACTCGAGGCCAATCCAAATCCAATGCCGGTGAAGGGGCGCGCCAACGGCGACGAGCACGAGCGAGGAGGAAGAAGAGTTCGCGAGGCGGGCGGAAGAGAGGAACAGGCAAGACATACGATGAAACCCCCATTGATTGGAAGCTAGGAAGATGGTACAGCGATGCGAAGCAAATCCAAGCGACATACCTGCAATCGTTCAATATTACTATTAGTGATTATTCCCCTGCCCTAACAACTTAGTGGTATACGTAATAATTTCTCGTGGCGCTTTTCTGGCTATTGAAGATAAGCAGGAAAATTGAACTTCAAATTTCATGAAGCTTGGAAATGAAAACATACCAGCGGTTAAAATTTGAGTAACTTGGCTGAATGGTTCTTCCGAGAAAAGGAGATGAAAAGAAATAGAAGAAACCAATCAGGCAAACATACATGGACCACCACTTGATATTGTTGTCCAGTTTATGTATGAGTGTGTGCATATTGTCAGATGATATAAAGAAGAGACAAGCAATAATCACTGCAGTCATGATATGCCTGGAGTGTTCATGAGGATATGGATAAGTATGCGTTAGAATCGTCCGAACCCTCCCTATCCTGAGGGTTTCCAAGAGTGGGCTACCACTTTGCTTGTCTGAGCCCATCTGAGTATCTTTGTATCGTACAAGCAATATTACTGTTTCTATCAGAAAAAATCCTTCAAATTTCAAAAAAAGATGTCCTGCATGATTAAATACAGTATCAGACTTCCGCAAAAGAGAGTTGATTGTATAAATTTGTCGGTAACATCACACATGTTTTCATGAATGCCTGTGACTGAAAAAATGTAACAGTAAACAGCTTGACCACTTTAGAATCTTCTGTATCTTATTTACACCATTTCATAGCCCGCCCGACGTATGGGTACAGAAATATAGATTCTACTCATTCTGTCATCACCAGCAACAGAATTAATCAGATTATTTCTCTCTTTTAAGTAGCAATGTAGGAATCTCCATCCTTCAATGCGAGTGAAGTATCCTAAATCTCACTATTTACATACAAAGTAAATGGAACTAATTTTAAAGCATCTGAGGAACAATACCAGAATGATGATGCTAGTATTGATTAATCTTGACTTTGACCACAATAAAGTGCAGTCCTTAAAACCTACTTATACAATACAAAAGGTTCTATCTTATAGTAGGATCCTAAGCAAGGACCCAGAGCAATACAATGCACCTTAGCACGTGGGCAGAGTCAACTGTGCGGAAGCAGGACATTATGGCTTCACTCATGCAAAGTGGGCAATATTATAACTTTCCTCAATGATAACCATTCGATGACATTTCCATTGTATTCTGAGCCCCGACTTCCAGAAACGTAGACTGACTACATTTATATCCGATATTACAATCAGTTCCAAACAAGAGCGCTCTCCAACCAATTATCGGGCCATATCAAATCAGATCTATTCGGGATGACAGGGCCAGACAAATCGTGGGGCCTAGGTGTTCAGTTCCACAACTGAGACCTCAAACCTTTTTGTTATTATTTGTTTTTTTGTGTAAAGAAAAGAAATAAAGTGCTGTCCCAAGTTTCTAATACGATGTCAATCAGCTGAGGTGGAGCTCTCAATCTTGGGCGGGCTGAGGAAAAATAACAAGAAGACAGTAATCTAAGTGAAACAAAAGCAGAGCTAGCTGAAGGCAATCCGCAGTAATGCAGAAAAGAAATGCGTGAGTGACTGGATGGATGGAAACAAGCAAGGCTCGGACAGTCGGACTCGATTCGCTGACACTGAATGATGGATGGATGGATGAATGAATGACAGAAAGCAAACTACGAATGGCGGTTAGGGTTGATTACCATGGAATGGATGAAGGAAGCAGTCCCGCACGGATCTCCCTCCACTCGAGGCCAATCCAAATCCAATGCCGGTGAAGGGGCGCGCCAACGGCGACGAGCACGAGCGAGGAGGAAGAAGAGTTCGCGAGGCGGGCGGAAGAGAGGAACAGGCAAGACATCCGATGCAGGGCGCAGGGCGCAGGAATATCCCCTCTCGTCTCGTTGAGATGCGGATCCATCTCAGCCGTTGAATCCATAATGCACGGTGAGGAATTCACCCTACTATTCGGGGTGGATGAGTCAGCCAGTTTTTGTCAGAGGAACCAACAAGGAATGAACGGGAGGGAATATGCTTCCTGTAGTTGCCTGCCGCCCTTTCTATATTCTATATTCGTGTTTTGTTTTGTTTTTAGGAAAGGAATATTTTATTGATATGAAACCAGTACAAATCCAACTTTATTGAGAGATAAAAAATACTTCAAAAAGCCATAAAATTTCATCATCCAAAGTCATCTTCTCCAACGGATATGTCACAATGAACGAACTTGTCTATCTTACCATCCATCACCAGCTCTATCATCCTCTCTTGCTACTTCTTGAACTCTAATTCAAAAATGCAGTAGCTGCCATCTGCCAGCCGCATTTCCTTTCACCACTTCTGTTGCTCGCGATGTGCGTTTCTAGTTCGTCATATTATCTTCTTTCCTGAATCCTAGTCCAAAACAACTACAAAAATGCACATGACAGAAGTAGTAAATGGAGACGACAGGATTTGAAGCTGACATTTTGAACCCAAGGAGATGTAGAAGGTAGGGTGACAGAAGTTAAACCCTAACATTTTGTGCCCAAAACAAACGAATCAAGCTGCATATGGAATATTCGCAGTTCTTATTGTTGAGATACTGCAAATCACTAGTTTTTTTTTGGAATGCAAATCACTATTTCCTTTTTTTATTTTTTGGGGCGCATTTTTTTAAGGCGCGTGCAAATCACTAGTTTTATATTTTTAGGGGAAATGCAAATCACTAGGTTTTTTTTTTTTTGAGAACCATGCAAATCACTAGCTGCCCCTGCGTCCATGTACCGTTTGGGCTGGGCGCACTGTCTCCCAATTGTCCTTGAACCGGGGAATACAGAGTCCGTTGGGCCAGCCCGTTAATACGGCAGATGTGGCCCATTGACGCAATTTGCGAAATTACGTTCGTGTTCCATTCCTTGTCTTGAGGAGTGCTCAAAAAAAAAAAAAAAATCCTTCTCTTGAGGTGCAAGGGCAAGGCGAAAGATCGAGATCAGTTTGTTATACCACCGCAATCTTCTGATCGACGAAATCGGTTACTGGAGATAATTCCCATAATTAAAACCTTTCCTTTAACAATGATTATTGCCCAAGATAAAAAGTTTACCTTCGCAGCTAGATCCATTCGCATTTCGCAATTCATTGGAGACGGATCGATAGGAAAAGCTAGCTATCCCTCTCCATGGCGGGCATGACCGGCCACCGCTGCCCCGTCTGCTCCGGCGGCATGGGCCCCGGCCAGGCCGTCTTCACCGCCGAGTGCTCCCACACGTTCCACCTCCGCTGCGTCCCCGGCAGGGGCGTCTGCCCGGTCTGCAGCGCGCGGTGGCGGCGACGCGCCGGCGGCGCCCGTAGCAGGCTCACTGCTGTACGACGACGACGAGCCAGTGGAGGAGATCGACGCCGGCGGCGGCGGACATGGAAGCGGGCTGCTGGTGCTCAAGACGCACTGCGAGTACCCTGCGCTGGCGAGCGGCGCGGCGCGCGACGGCTTCGCGGTGCTGGTGGAGGCCCGGGCGCCGTCGCTGTCGACCGCGGCGTCGTCCTCCCGCGCGCCGCTGGATCTCGTGACGGTGCTCGACGTCAGCAGCAGCATGTCCGGCGCGAAGCTGGCGCTGGTGAAGCGCGCCATGGCGTTCGTCGTCGACAGCCTGGGCCCGCTCGACCGGCTGAGCGTGGTGGCCTTCTCCACCACCGCGCGCGTCCTCCGTCTGACGCGCATGTCGGCCGACGGCAAGGCCGCCGCGAGGCGCGCCGTGGAGTCCCTCGCCGCGGAGCACACGACCAACGTCCGCGCCGGGCTCGACGAGGCCGCCAAGGTGCTCGACGGCCGGCGCCACCGTAACGCCGTCGCCGGCGTCGTCCTCCTCTCCGACGGCCAGGACAACTGCAACAACGTGGGCGGCTTCGGCTCCGGCGGAATCCACCCTTCGTATCGTCCCGGCTTCTTGCTCCATACTGCTAGGCCGGCGGACTACTCGAGGCGGGCCAGCGGCAACGACTACGGCGTCCTCGTCCCGCCGTCCCCTGA
>LAPY01001394.1:46474-59886 GCA_000970635.1 Eragrostis tef
CAGGAAGATATATTCATGCAAGATATAGATTTCCATATAGTAGCATGAATTATATCTTAAAACAAAATCAAACTTTTCCATAGTAGCATGAATTATATCTTCATGTTCCAACACATATAAGTCTATCAATATAAAACAAGATATAGATTTCAATAATTTAAGACATATATTAAAAATATACCTTCTCATCCATTAATTAGTATCATGTCGAGGCTTATAAGCTCTTCGTTTCTGTTGTTAATTTATTCCCAAAGCCTTATCACTTTTACTCTAATACTACATGCATGTCCTTTTGTTGTCAACTCACTCAATTTTTCGTATGTTATTGCCGTTCTTCCTTGCATTTGAAAGTTACATATAGATCAAGCAAAAATATGTCCATGATGGTAGTAAGCAAAGATGACTCGTGCATATATATAAGCCAAAAATCAAGATATATTAATGATGGTGAATAGTAAGAAAAGATGAGTGCATAATAAGGTGATTTAGATGTTGTAAGCCCAATGTTAAACAAAAGACCCAATCATAATATACCTATTCAGTCATCCACTTTGTACTGACGCAGCTAGAAAGGTTAAATCACAAATAGTAGCTGAATGGTGCTGCTATTTTGTACAATGAAAGTGCTACAAGTTCCAAACTGAGTTGTTGTACAACATCACTCCATTAATTGCCTTGTGCTGCCTAATGCAGACTGAATCGCATCGCGTAGAGATAGTTGGAAGCAAAAGTATTTTCATTTGGTAGATATGCTAGAGAAGACCAGGGTCGCTGTCAGCCGCCAGCATCCGTATTCTGTATCAGTACTCAACTGCTCCAGCAAGTGTACAACTCTATCTCCCTCCCATTGTTGTGTTGACTGTTGACTTGTTCTCCGCCTTCTCTTCCCCCGACCAATACAATCCATCTCGCATCATTGGAAGGAAGCTTTTGATTTCTTTCCACCCCATTGAACAGCATCGCTTGCCAGCATTGGGCAGCCCAAAACTGCCGACTTTATCGCCGTCCGGCCATGGCCGCCTCGCCGGAGGAGTCCGTTGAGCCCTTCTCCCCCTCTCTCTTCCTCGACCTGCCCCCGACGCCGCGCCCGGACGGCGGCGGCGGCGGTGACCCGGCCTCCTCGGACGACCTCGTCCTTCCCTACATCTCGCGCATGCTCATGGAAGACGACATCGACGACAAGTTCTTTTACCAGTACCCCGACCACCCCGTGCTCCTCCAGGCGCAGGAGCCCTACGCCAAGATTCTCTCCGACGCCGCCACCGGATCCTCCTCCTCCTCCTCCGGCTCCGCCACCACCAACGCCGACGGCGGCAGCGGCAGGTCCACTCTGTCGCCGTCTTCCTCCTCCGGGGCCGCCGCCTCTGGCGGCGCCATCTGGCCCGACGATCCAATCGAGCTCGCCCAGCTGCTCCGCTCCCCGCCGTGCCCCGAGATGAAGGTGGGACTCAACGGCTTCACCGCCGAAGATGTCAGCTCCTTCTTTCCCGCACAAGATGGCGCCACCGAGGGGCTCCAACATAGCTCGATCCAACTGGGGAACGCTTCCTCCGCCGGTGACAACCGCGTCCACAGTCCGGCCACATCGGAGGAGGAGATGAAGACAAAGTCCACCGCCAACTTGCTCAGTGCTGATGGTGATAAGGATACTCTGCTCTCTGCCTTCTTCAGTGGCCAGAACAGGGAGGGAGCGGACATGCTCAACTTGGCATTCTTCAAGGGCATGGAGGAGGCCAAAAAGTTCTTGCCCACCAACAACAATCTCCTCATTGGCCTCCACACGACCTCTGGGGATCACTTGCCTAGAGACAGCCAGGTGAAGGAGACTGTGGATGAAACCTTGATTTTCCAACGAAATGGTAATGGCAGAGGCCGCAAGAACCGGCAAGATTGGGATAACTTGGAAGCTGAGACAGGTAGGAACAGCAAGCTGATGATGCGTGAGCCGGAGGAAAGCGGTGAGATTGTTGATAAAATTGTTTTCAATGGGTACGAATTGTGCCTCAAGGAAATGCAGGGCTTGCGCATCGCCATGGGCAGCGATGCTAAGAAAAACACCAGGAAGGGGGATCGGAAATCAGGAAAGGGAAGACAGAGCACCAGTCAGGTGGTGGACTTACACAACTTATGCATCTACTGTGCACAGGCAGTGGCCACAGGTGACCGCCGGAGCGCAATTGAACTGCTTAGACAGATCAAGCAACACTCCTCGCCGAGTGGAGACGCCACACAGAGGTTGGCACATTGTTTTGCTGAGGGACTAGAGGCGCGACTGGCAGGCACAGGGAGCGAGGTGTACAAGTCACTCATGTCGAAGCGCACCTCAGTCATGGAGTACCTTAAGGCCTACCAGCTGTACCTGGCAGCTTGCTGCTTCAGAATGATGGCATTCAAGTTCTCTAACAAGACCATATTCAACCTCATTGCTGGGAGGAAAAAAGTGCACATTGTAGATTATGGCATGCACTACGGGTTTCAGTGGCCAAATTTACTGAGATCCTTGGCTGATAGGGAGGGCGGGCCACCAGAAGTGAGGATCACAGGCATTGATCTTCCCCAGCCTGGGTTCCGCCCAGCTGCTCGGCTTGAGGAGACTGGGCGCCGTCTCAGCAGCCGTGCCCGCCAGTTCGGTGTGCCATTCAAGTTCCATAGCATTGCAGCAAAGTGGGAAATGGTCCGGGCTGATGATCTGAACATCGATCCTGATGAGGTACTCATCGTGAATGGTATTGTTCATTTAGCAAACTTGTTGGATGAGGGCAACGACTTAGATAGCCTGAGCCCTAGGGATGTGGTCCTCAACAACATCCGGAAGATGCAGCCCGATGCATTCATCCTCTTTGTCATGAATGGCTCGCATAACTCACCATTCTTCGTTACACGGTTCCGTGAGGCAATGTTTTATTACTCGGCAATGTTTGACATCATGGATGCCACAACCCCACGGGACAATGAACAACGCTTGCTGGTTGAGCGGGACCTATTTGGGAGTGCTGCCCTGAATGTCGTCGCCTGTGAGGGCTTGGACAGAGTGGAGCGCCCCGAGACATATAAGCAATGGCATGTGCGGAACCAAAGAGCGGGACTGAGGCCACTGCCCTTGGATCCAGAAGCTGTTAAGCATGTGAGGGAGACGGTCAGGAGCCAGTACCACAAGGACTTTGTCATTGACATGGATCGCCAGTGGCTACTGGAAGGTTGGAAAGGGCGTGTACTCTATGCCATGTCAGCATGGGTCGCAGATGACTCTAAGAATTTTAGCTGATTTTCTTCATCCATCCTGCATTTAGATGTTGGACAATGGTTGATATATCAATGTTTCTGCATTACTAACATCAAACAGATAAACACTGTTCAACAGTGTGCTTCATCGGACCTTGTTTGAAGATGGCCAGTACTAGAGGTGAAATTTATAAGCTAGAAATAAATAAGGGAATAATAGTGCCTGTAATGTAAAACAAATGTTTAATTAGGTGGTATTGTTTCTGCTTAGACTATTATAGGACCTTAGATATATAGTTATGTACGTGTTGATGCAGCACTTGTGAATTTGTATAGAGAACTGAAGTATTCTGTGTGTGACAAGCAATGGAACAGAGTGTTTGACAAATGTAGTGAGATGTCCTGTAAAGTTCACTTTATGTTATACCATCAAATTTGTGGCTCTCCCTTGCATCTAGAAAGAGTACATATGTGAAGCATTAAACCTGTAGCGGTTATTAAGAGTATTGATTTTAGGAATTTTAACTTCCTGTTTTGTGATTGTTTCAAATGCAAGATGCTATATTTCATCCTGGTTTATCATAAATATCGAATATCCCAGATGGTTTCGGCTGAATACTTATTTCACTTGGAAGTTGAAGTTGGGGGGGGGGGGGGGGGGGCAATCTCCTTGTTGGCCTCAACTCGACCTCTGGGGATCACTTGCCTAGAGACAGCAAGGTGAAGGAGACTGTGGATGAAACCTTGTTTTCCCAACGAAGTGGTAATGGCCGAGGCCGCAAGAACCGGCAAGATTTGGATTACTTGGAAGCTGAGACAGGTAGGAACAGCAAGCTGATGATGCGTGAGCCGGAGGAAAGCGGTGAGATTGTTGATGAAACTGTTTTTAATGGGTACGAATTGTGCCTCAAGGAAATGCAGGGCTTGCGCATCGCCATGGGCAGCGATGCTAAGAAAAACACCAGGAAGGGGGATCGGAAATCAGGAAAGGGAAGACAGAGCACCAGTCAGGTGGTGGACTTACACAACTTATGCATCTACTGTGCACAGGCAGTGGCCACAGGTGACCGCCGGAGCGCAATGGAACTGCTTAGACAGATCAAGCAGCACTCCTCGCCAAGTGGAGACGCCACACAGAGGTTGGCACATTGTTTTGCTGAGGGATTAGAGGCGCGGTTGGCAGGCACGGGGAGCGAAGTGTACAAGTCACTCATGTCAAAGCGCACCTCAGTCATGGAGTACCTTGAGGCCTACAAGTTGTACCTGGCAGCTTGCTGCTTCAGAATGATGGCATTCAAGTTCTCTAACAAGACCATATTCAACCTCATTGCTGGGAGGAAAAAAGTGCACATTGTAGATTATGGCATGCACTACGGGTTTCAGTGGCCAAATTTACTGAGATCGTTGGCTGATAGGGAGGGCGGGCCACCAGAAGTGAGGATCACAGGCATTGACCTTCCCCAGCCTGGGTTCCGCCCAGCTGCTCGGCTTGAGGAGACTGGGCGCCGTCTCAGCAGCCGTGCCCGCCAGTTCGGTGTGCCATTCAAGTTCCATAGCATTGCAGCAAAGTGGGAAATGGTTCGGGTTGATGATCTGAACATTGATCCTGATGAGGTACTCATCGTGAATGGTATTGTTCATTTAGCAAACTTGTTGGATGAGGGCAACGACTTAGATAGCCTGAGCCCCAGGGACGTGGTCCTCAACAACATCCAGAAGATGCGGCCGGATGCATTCATCCTCTTTGTCATGAATGGCTCGCATAACTCGCCATTCTTCGTTACACGGTTCCGTGAGGCAATGTTTTATTACTCGGCAATGTTTGACATCATGGATGCCACAACCCCACGGGACAATGAACAACGCTTGCTGGTTGAGCGGGACCTATTTGGGAGTGCTGCCCTGAATGTCGTCGCCTGTGAGGGCTTGGACAGAGTGGAGCGCCCCGAGACATATAAGCAATGGCATGTGCGGAACCTAAGAGCGGGACTGAGGCCACTGCCCTTGGATCTAGAAGCTGTTAAGCATGTGAGGGAGACGGTCAGGAGCCAGTACCACAAGGACTTTGTCATTGACATGGATCGCCAGTGGCTACTGGAAGGGTGGAAGGGGCGTGTACTCTATGCCATGTCAGCGTGGGTCGCAGATGACTCTAAGAATTTTAGCTGATTTTCTTCATCCATCCTGCATTTAGACATTGGACAATGGTTGATATATCAATGTTTCTGCATTACTAACATCAAACAGACAAACACTGCTCAGCAGTGTGCTTCATCGGACCTTGTTTGAAGATGGCCTGGACTAGAGGTGAAATTTATAAGCTAGAAATAAATAAGGGAACAATAGTGCCTGTAATGTAAAACAAATGTTTAATTAGGTGGTATTGTTTGTTTCTTCTTAGAACTATTATAGGATCTTAGATATAGTTCTGTACGTGTTGATGCAGCACTTGTGAATTTGTGTAGCGAACTGAAGTATTTCTGTGTCTGACAAGCAATGGAACAGAGTGTTTGACAAATGTAGTGAGATGTCCCGTAAAGTTCACTTTATGTTATACCATCAGATTTGTGGCTCTCCCATGCATCTAGAAAGAGTACATATGTGAAGCATTAACTTCCTCTTTTGTGATTGTTTCAAATGCAAGATGCTATATTTCATCCCGGTTTGTCAAGTATCAAATATCCCAGATGGTTTCGGCTGAATACTTCTTTGACTTGGAAGTTGAAGCTGGGGCAACCGGGCAAGCAGGCATGCTCGTGCACAATGTATCAGACATTCAGACGACATAGAGTTAATTGATTTATTTATTATTATTTTTTTTTGGCGAAGAGAGTTCGTTGATTTTCTTTTGAAAACCAACACATTGGCAGCAGTCATAGAAGCTCGTAACACACTCTCCCAGCTGTTGGTAGCACCTGACTCAAGATTGTACCTAATTGCTGGGATCATCAAGCTTGTTAAATCACGAGCTGCCTCATTTACAATGACAAGATTTGCAATGCCAAGCGTGGATGCCAATTCAATTGCTTCTGGCAATCTCATTCTCACCCTACAGTGGCTTCCATATTTGAGTTGTAGTGCCTTGGCTTGTGTGTTCTTGAATATTTGCAGATATTCCATGGAGTAGCACTGAGCTTCGAAACATATATTTTGACAGGTAGAAGCTGGATCTCCCTACCTCTGATTCTATTCCGGTTGTGCCCACCAAATCCACATAAAAGACTAAGATAACCAAATACTTTTCAACTCACCGCTTCCATAATTCTGCAACCATCACTGTAGCTGATGCAATTTTTCATCAACTCTCCTAATCTCGAAGCCAAAAAACTGCCAACATTGTTTGACCTGCTTGCATTTCAAAAGGAAGAAAAAAAAGAAAAGGGGTATATGTACAACAGGTCTACAGTCAGGCTAATAAATCAGCGCTAATAAAAAAGAAGGCTACTATCAGCTTAATCAAAGCCAACGTTACAAAATTGTGTATGTGTATACAATGTCCATCCATTTCTTAAAAATGTATAAAATGTGCATGGTGTTACCTCAATTTGTATATGAGCACTGAGGCTTTTTGTTCGCAACAACAATGGAGTAGTTTAAGAACATAGGGATATTTTCGGTTTATTTTTTCATAATGGCAGTGGGTTATTATTTTTCTTTTATCCCTGATTAATGTGATAATTTCAAATCCTTGTGAGCGAATGTGGTGCCTCCCTTTTCTGGAAAGAAAATATTTTAATTTATATATCGATGGATACTCACTCTATCGAGAAATATATTGCAAAAAGAAATAAATATAAGTATTTATGGGTTTGATTAATGTCAAAAAATTTCAACTTTCAGAGTTAATTGATTTATTTATTATTATTTTTTTTTGGCGAAGAGAGTTCGTTGATTTTCTTTTGAAAACCAACACATTGGCAGCAGTCATAGAAGCTCGTAACACACTCTCCCAGCTGTTGGTAGCACCTGACTCAAGATTGTACCTAATTGCTGGGATCATCAAGCTTGTTAAATCACGAGCTGCCTCATTTACAATGACAAGATTTGCAATGCCAAGCGTGGATGCCAATTCAATTGCTTCTGGCAATCTCATTCTCACCCTACAGTGGCTTCCATATTTGAGTTGTAGTGCCTTGGCTTGTGTGTTCTTGAATATTTGCAGATATTCCATGGAGTAGCACTGAGCTTCGAAACATATATTTTGACAGGTAGAAGCTGGATCTCCCTACCTCTGATTCTATTCCGGTTGTGCCCACCAAATCCACATAAAAGACTAAGATAACCAAATACTTTTCAACTCACCGCTTCCATAATTCTGCAACCATCACTGTAGCTGATGCAATTTTTCATCAACTCTCCTAATCTCGAAGCCAAAAAACTGCCAACATTGTTTGACCTGCTTGCATTTCAAAAGGAAGAAAAAAAAGAAAAGGGGTATATGTACAACAGGTCTACAGTCAGGCTAATAAATCAGCGCTAATAAAAAAGAAGGCTACTATCAGCTTAATCAAAGCCAACGTTACAAAATTGTGTATGTGTATACAATGTCCATCCATTTCTTAAAAATGTATAAAATGTGCATGGTGTTACCTCAATTTGTATATGAGCACTGAGGCTTTTTGTTCGCAACAACAATGGAGTAGTTTAAGAACATAGGGATATTTTCGGTTTATTTTTTCATAATGGCAGTGGGTTATTATTTTTCTTTTATCCCTGATTAATGTGATAATTTCAAATCCTTGTGAGCGAATGTGGTGCCTCCCTTTTCTGGAAAGAAAATATTTTAATTTATATATCGATGGATACTCACTCTATCGAGAAATATATTGCAAAAAGAAATAAATATAAGTATTTATGGGTTTGATTAATGTCAAAAAATTTCAACTTTCACTTTCAATAACAAAAAACATTAAGATTGATAATATAAATTAATGTCATTAGATTTGTTGTGAAATCAGCTATCATAATTAGCAAGCAACATTTTCTTTTAATAATAAATCTTTGATAGATATTGCTGATCAAATTGATTTTTTTTAAAAATTTTTACCAAATCCATAAATGCTTCTATTTATCAACAGATGGAGTAGATAGATGAACAGATAGCTATAAAATAGATAGAGTGACACATAGATAGATTATAAATCCTGAGACGGCTAGGAACTAAACATTCGCATATACTCATGCTTGTAATTTATATGCAAACTTTCGTTTCTAATGGCTGGAGTGGTTGGCGCTTTAGTAATAGAAAGACTCCTTGTTCTGGGAGTGCGAGGACTTGAGGTAGTAGCTTTTATTTTACACCTGAACTTTGTGCTTGTATTAATGGACGCCCATATGTATTTATCGATATATATTCATATATATTATCCTTTTTACTAAAATAATGCAACACGAAGACGTCATGGAGCCGTAGCATACGCGCAAGCTGCTCCAAGGTGAACATGCCGGGGACGTCACTTCCGACGCCACGGGCACGTAGTCATGCAAATTGTTTCCGAGCGTTTATTTAGCGTAGACTTGACAAGGATTGTTTTCTCGAGCAACCACCAGAGCCAATCTGTATTAACTAAAGCGGCCTTTGGTCAGGAGATGCTCAAAGAACTATCACAATAGCAGCCATCGTGGTCAAACTACAACAAGCTCCTTTCCAGGCTCTATAAATAGTGCATCAACTGGTGGGTTGTTCCACCACCAAGCACAAGAACTCAGGAACAGAAAGAACAGTTTGAACTCGAAAGCAGAGTTTGGGAAAGCAGAGCAGAGGAGCTTCTGCAATGGCGACGACCAAGATCTACATCGTGTAAGTACTACCAGTGACGAAGTGCTATCATAGCTTCTTCGATGCTCCTCTCTTGGATTGTTCATGCGCTGATGATTGATGACTCGATTCCAATTCCAGGTACTACTCGACATGGGGCCACGTGGCGACGCTGGCAGAGGAGATCAAGAAGGGCGCTGATTCCGTTGACGGCGTGGAGGCCACGATTTGGCGGGTGCCGGAGACGCTGCCGGAGGAGGTGCTGGGGAAGATGCACGCGGCGCCGAAGCGGGAGGAGCACCCGGTGATCACGGCGGCGCAGCTGGCGGAGGCGGACGGCGTGCTCTTCGGCTTCCCGACGCGGTTCGGCATGATGGCGGCGCAGATGAAGGCGTTCCTCGACTCCACCGGCGGCCTGTGGCAGTCGCAGGCCCTCGCCGGCAAGCCCGCCGGCTTCTTCTTCGCCACCGGCACGCAGGGCGGCGGCCAGGAGACCACGGCGCTCACCGCCGTCACGCAGCTCACGCACCACGGCATGGTGTTCGTGCCCGTGGGCTACACCTTCGGCGCCGGCATGTTCGGCATGGACGAGGTCAAGGGCGGCAGCCCCTACGGCGCCGGCACGTTAGCCGGCGCCGACGGCCTCGACTCCACCGGCGGCCTGTGGCAGTCGCAGGCCCTCGCCGGCAAGCCCGCCGGCTTCTTCTTCGCCACCGGCACGCAGGGCGGCGGCCAGGAGACCACGGCGCTCACCGCGGTCACGCAGCTCACGCACCACGGCATGGTGTTCGTGCCCGTGGGCTACACCTTCGGCGCCGGCATGTTCGGCATGGACGAGGTCAAGGGCGGCAGCCCCTACGGCGCCGGCACGTTCGCCGGCGCCGACGGCAGCAGGACGCCCAGCGAGACGGAGCTCGCCATGGCCGCGCACCAGGGGAAGTACTTCGCCGGCGTCGCCAAGAAGCTCAAGGCCTGACCTGATGGGGATTTGTAATAAGCTTATAAGATTGATTTCTTATTGTTTGTAAGATTTTCCTTTCGATACAATTTGTTTGCAGCATTGAACCAGATCAATAAACCATCGTCTTTAGTCAAACTTCGTGTGTCGAACTAGTAGAGATCCTCGATTCGTTGTGCTCTGTACGCTGGAGTTGACGACTACGTACCTCGGTACAATGCGTCCTCGCATATTGACATGACATGAACTTTCAGGGTAATACAACTGCACGTTTTCGTCATTGTACTATTTGTACATTAATTATATTTCGAACGGAAGTAATTAAGACAGATGGATGCATGGATCTCAAGGCCACGGTGGGAGACAATCAGCCTGTTCGGTATGCTGCAGCTGCGGCTGCGGCTGCAGAAAAATAACTGCGAACACTGTAGCGACTGCAGAAACACTGCAGAAACACTGTAGCTGCTACAAAATAGCCACTGCAAAGCAGCCAAACAAACATGCCAAATTACATGACCTACGGACGACCATGTACCCGGATCATGCCATTGTCATCCATGAAAGACTTTACACGATGCATGCATCTAAATGGGCGTATACGACGCAATCGTCATTTATCTTGTTTTTCCTGGTCAGCGGCATGCACATCGGGCCGCCGCCGGCTTACAATTTTAGTTAGACACCAATTATTCAGTGCTCCAAATTTATACAAAAACCGGCCGAAGCTAACCACAAGATTGACGGGTAGTGACTAGTGGCCGAGAGATTAAACATATTTTAAATTTATTTCTCTGTCCATTAGAAAGATGATTTTAATTAAATATCTTCGCATTATCAATGGGACACCAGAACATACGCGGTTTCGCTTCAGTAGTTGGCCAACAACTATGCGTGTCTGCTTAAATGACTGAAATAATGAGCTTTTATCAATTGGAGTACTAATTCTCTTTCGTGGGACATGATTTGACACCTACTTATAGTTTATGTAAATTAGTTATTGCTATAATCATGCTCCACCTGATGCACAAACTGCATCACCGATGCACTTCTTTCTGTATCTTTGTGTTGCAGACAATCTATCAAAAGTGATAAGTTGTGTTTTACTCCGTCTTTTAGCATAGGAGTTTTAGAGTTTGAAATTTATCTTTAAATATAAAGCGTTACAAAAAAAGACAAAATTTAGAGTTGGTCGGAGAATTGATAGAGGAATTTAGTATAATAGTCTTAACATCTTAACTACTTTTTTTGCGTTTAATTCTATAGACCATATATATAGGGACAGAGGGAATATTCAATTGATAAAGCTCATTCTCATGGATTGCCAAGCTCAAATTGCACAATAACTCTCCTTCCTCACGCCCCAACTCTGTCGGGTTGGAACTCTCTTTCAAACCCTCTCGTTCTCCCCACCGCTACAGTAAAGAGTTTCGCATCCAGGCCAGATCTGGCCCCTCCCCTCCTGCTCCGGCTTGCCGCCGGTGTGGATTAGAGTGAGGGACCCTCCCATGTACAGTTGTAGGCTAGCTTTTCTTTAGTTTCGTGTCCTTTGTTGGAGATTCCTTCCGGTTTGCTGGCAATCGCTGCTTGGTGGTGGCGATTTGTTCTTCAGCTACAAAGATCTGTGCTTGCTGGTGTTCTGTTGGTGCTGAGCTTGACAATGGATGCCATTGGCTCCCTAATTGGGTTGGTTGCCTTGTGCTGATCCCCAAAGGTGAGTCCTTTATCAGACAAAGCCCGGTGATGCTCATCAAAGATCTACGACCTGGTTCATCTTTACCTCTTTTGTTGGTTTGATTCGTTTGTCTGGACTTCGGTCAGCATGGCAATCGATCGACACTCTGAGGTCCCTCTGCCATGTCTGGTTACACGCATGGTTCCAGCATCGGTGGCAATGTCCTCGTCATGCTCTTGGGTACCCAAGCTCCAGTTAGCCTTCTTCTGGCGGTGGCTTCTTCGCCGGCGGCTTCTTCGTGTCTGGCTTCGGCGAAGTCACCATAAGGACATGCATGTAATTTTTATTTATCTTTTAGTCCTCTTTTGGTGCTCAAAGGCCTTAGAACAATCATTGTATTTTGTAATGGCCTTTTTTGCATATGTACCGGTGATCCAGAACAATGAAGCTTCTAGCCCATGTGTGGGCGTGTTTCCTTAAAAAAAATTGCACAATAACTATGCGGCCCACTACTCTCGGCCTACGACCCATAGGGAGACGTCCTATTTTTCTCTGTCTTTTTCATATTTAAATAATCTCTTTTTGTTTCATTTTAGATTCGTTTTAGACTCGGGCACATGAATTAAGAAGAGAAAAATCAGTAGAGAACTGGTTGAAAACGTGAAGCAATGAAGGAAGAGAGGAACTGGTTTATAATTTTATGAATTGTTTATTTACTAAAATTAAATAGTTATTAATATCTAGTTCAATATTTTGGATATACTTCAACATTTTAAAAAATATTAAATTAAAGATACATAAACAAACTTGTATGAGATTTTATTTTTACGTTGACTTTATAAAACATACTTATGGTTAACTGGATTATAAAAGATACACTATACAACAATCAGTGGGCTCTCTCTAGGCCCGTCAATGTTATACATGGTGCCACCGCAACCTGCTACTCCGTACTAAGGGTGGGCACAAAACCCGAGCCCGAACCCCGAACCCGAAAATACCCGAGCCCGAACCCGAAAAACCCGAAGCCCGAAAATTCGGGTGTAATCTTGGTAGCAAAACTTGAAACCCGAAATTAAATTAAGAAAATCGGGTTTACACTGAAGGTACCCGAACAGCCCGAATAGTCCGAACCCTGAGCAGCCCACCAGTTTATCCTCCACTTTCAGCCTGGCCCATATCGAATCCTCTTGTTTCAGGCCTTAATCCAGCCATTATCCAATACAACTACAGCCCACACGCAGGCCACATAGCTCTGCATCTCTCGTAGCCACACAATCCCGTAGACCTTTCCGTTATCCCGTAGACCTCCGCTCCGCCGCATTCCTCATGCCTCACGACGCCGCCGCACGCCCTGCTTGGCCAGCGAGCCACGCGCTAGTGGTCAGCCTGCGCCCAACTTGCTACCCCATTGTCCTGCATCTCGGGGCGCGGCCGCGTCCCAGCTTGTTTGCCCCGCAGTTCTGCATCTTGCCGCGAGGCTGCGCTTCAGCTTGCGAGCGTGGGGTATGGGGAGGAATCGCTGCTGTGGCGGGCGAGCATGGGGAGGGACGAGCTGCTCCCGGACTCGAAGATCGACGACCGGGACTTCTCCTTTTCTTCCCTCTTTGTCGGGTAAATCGGATTACCCGAATCCCGAACCCGAATTTTCGGACACCCGAAATGTCGGGTAGTTCTTTTTTCGGAGCCAATCTCGGGTAGAGGTTCTCAAAAACCGAATTTCAGAAAACCCGAATGACCCGACTCGATTTGTCGGGTTTACCCGAATGCCCAGGGCTACCGGGCAGCATCCTCGGCTTCCT
>LAPY01001394.1:68265-85994 GCA_000970635.1 Eragrostis tef
ATTATTAAAGATACATAAACAAACTTTATGGAATTTTATTTTTATATTGATTTTATGAAACATACTTATGGTTTAATGGATTAAAAAAGATACACTATACGACGATCAATCTGTTAAGTAGGCTCTCTAGGCCCTTACACATAGTGCGACATCGTGAACCACAACCTTACTAGAATAGACCCTATGGACCAATGGTTCAATATCGTGTGGCTTTTCTGCATTACCCCCTTGTTTAAAACAATAATTACCGTGTGGGAGAGTTGATTACATAGCGACCGTTTAAGACCTTCTTTCAACATACTTCCTATTGACCTAGGATCACATTGCACTTGAGAAGTGCATTCGCAGTAGAATGAAAGTCGCGATTTGCAAAAAGGGTGTACACTTTCGCAGACTTCCACCAATTATCACATTTTTTTTGTTGATTGACGATTATGTCAGAAATTTGATTTTGTTCCTTTTGATCATGGTTTGAAGATTTTCTGCTATCGCGCAAGTGAGGCGAGGGACGAAACCGAGCTGAGGGATGATTTTAGCAATTTCTGGCAATAGGAAGATGTTGAAAGAAGGTCTCAAACAATTGCCACATTGAGTTTAATTACTAAAAAGTTTATTTTTGATTATTATGCACCTGTTCAGCTTCTAATTATACATTTGGCACCACCATTGGGGATGATTCTGAACTTTGCCCCTGTTAGCAATTGAACCAATTAGAATGGCAAAACAGGTAAAGAAAAGTAAGAAAACCACGAGGTTTTACCTGGTCCAGTTATTCTTCACTTTTCCGGAAAAGGAAAAAGGCACAAAAAAATCTTAAAAGTAAAGAAACACGGGCAGCCCCGTGGACCCGCGGCAGCAGCCCTAACCAATCAGATCCGTTGGACCTCCATCTTGGCATCTTCCAGCCCTCCCCTGTCTCTACCGCCCAACACGCACGACTCCTTCCCACCGCAGAATCGCCTCGCCGCCATCCACCTCCACGGAGCTCTCCCCTTCCCTTCCAGTCGTCCGCCATCCCCTCTACTGTGCTGTTCTGGAGTGGAGATCCTCCGGACTTGGATCAGCTCCATCGTTTCTTGGTAAGGAACCCTAGACCTGTGCTGCTTCGACGGATCGTTCGTTCTGTTCTTGAGGATCTTGTCCGTTCGTAGCCGCCATCAGTCGAATCTAGATCCGAACTGTTTGTTGCGCATTTGTTCCCTGTTATATTGCGGTAATAGCAGTATCTGTCCAAAAAACTGATGGATTCTTGCCGTGTAATCGTTGATTCTGCAATCGGTATTCATTCTTGAATCTTGGGTTTGGCGTAGTTGAGAAGACATGTGCGCCCGCTAGCAAATCCAAGGTCCGCCTCTTGCGATGTCGTGTCGATGCCTTCCAGGCTTCTGGCCCGCAAAGGGAACCCGGCAAAAGTGCAAAGCTCGTGCCTGCTCACGGGGTTAGGGAAGTGTCTGTGTGTGGTGGAGCCTCTGGGCGTAGGACCTCTCAATAATGAGGGAACATCCCTGTACAGCATAGCTCTTTTCTCTTGGTATGTGGGCATTGTGATGGAATCCTGGGGTAGGAAGGATCTTAGCTTGAAAGATCGTTCTTTTGATCTAACAGATTCCTGATGCACCCTGTGTTCCACATGTCCAGTCCTGTAATTCATTCTTGTTTTAACTTGTGTGGGATATGGGAACAGTTGAGGAGGTTAGGTTGAACTGAATAATTTGGAATCATCTGATGTTACTTGAGTGCTAACTGAGCTAACTGATGTGTAACTATCATTATGTGGTGCTTTTCTGCTGTACTAGTTGGATACATTGACAACTCATTGGCAGCATTCTGGTACTCAAGAAACTGAACAGAGTTAGCACGGTTATCTTAACATATTAGTATGTTAAAATTAGCTTCTTGATAATTGCATACCATGACAACTTTAACTTTTCATCCTCTCCAGAATGCTTATTCACTCTTCTTTTTTTTTTGCAGGATTTTATAATTGAGCACATGCATCCTTCGGGATTTGTCTAGTTCCTAAACACTGGCAGATATCAAGAGACCACACACACCTCGCACCTCTAAGTGGGTGTGGGTCTGCAACAACCCTTCAACCAACTTATCCTTGCCTTTGGGAGTAAGCCCAACCTACATTTGGAGACTGCGCCGAGCATTGGAGGGTCTTTTTGTTGATTACGGCTAATTCCCAGCAGCAGCTGAGATGTAACAAATTTGCTGAGTTGAGTTCTCTAAGATAGTTCTATGATTAGCAATGTGATTGGCCGGAAAGTGTTTCTGGTGTGTTGATGATCACAACAATCTCTTATGGTTAGGTTCTTTTGCTTTTCATCCTCTACCACACAACACAGATCAAAGGTATGGAAACCATTTGCTGCATTTTATTTCTTTCCTTCACATTCCACGTGCATCTTGGCACTATTAGTGTGTCAGCTAATTTTTTCTTGGTACTTTTCTTTTGTGCTCTTAGGAGGTTTTTTCGGCAGTACATAACACCATGCTTGACACTTCAAAGAAGGATTCTCTGGATCCAACTGTGAATCCCATGACTGGATCAGCTAGTCCAAACCAGAGGGCAGATGAAAATAATTGTTCAGTTGTTAGTGGGCATTATGGCACTAGCGCATCATCTCATCAAGAATGCTGGAGGTCAGAAGATTTGAATAGGTCTGCATGCTCTGATGACAGCAAGGAGGTCGGGCACCTAAAGAAGAGCCAATCTCTCGGAAACATACTTCAAAAGGACCGTGACCGTAGTTACAGTGAAGACACTGAGTGTGACATTATAGACCACGATTTCAATAGCACTGCAGCTGTTGGAGAAGCTACTGAGCTGTGCAGCACAAAGAATGTGGATGCTTTTGGTGTCTTATCTGACCTGATCAGCCATGACATTTGTGAACCTTCAGGTGATCAAGCCATGGACTCTGATAGCCATCACATGTCTTATTCCCAAAGCAAATTTCCAAGATCACAATCTGCTTTTTTTGAGAATGATTGCACCAGTGACCAGGAAGGTTCTGTGGATTCTGAGATACTAGGGTCTCGTTGCAGATCTGTTGATGGTTTGTGTTCTCTGTTTGATGAGAAGGTAGGCTACCTGAGTGGCACCCTTCAACCAACTTATCCTTGCCTTTGGGAGTAAGCCCAACCTACATTTGGAGACTGCGCCGAGCATTGGAGGGTCTTTTTGTTGATTACGGCTAATTCCCAGCAGCAGCTGAGATGTAACAAATTTGCTGAGTTGAGTTCTCTAAGATAGTTCTATGATTAGCAATGTGATTGGCCGGAAAGTGTTTCTGGTGTGTTGATGATCACAACAATCTCTTATGGTTAGGTTCTTTTGCTTTTCATCCTCTACCACACAACACAGATCAAAGGTATGGAAACCATTTGCTGCATTTTATTTCTTTCCTTCACATTCCACGTGCATCTTGGCACTATTAGTGTGTCAGCTAATTTTTTCTTGGTACTTTTCTTTTGTGCTCTTAGGAGGTTTTTTCGGCAGTACATAACACCATGCTTGACACTTCAAAGAAGGATTCTCTGGATCCAACTGTGAATCCCATGACTGGATCAGCTAGTCCAAACCAGAGGGCAGATGAAAATAATTGTTCAGTTGTTAGTGGGCATTATGGCACTAGCGCATCATCTCATCAAGAATGCTGGAGGTCAGAAGATTTGAATAGGTCTGCATGCTCTGATGACAGCAAGGAGGTCGGGCACCTAAAGAAGAGCCAATCTCTCGGAAACATACTTCAAAAGGACCGTGACCGTAGTTACAGTGAAGACACTGAGTGTGACATTATAGACCACGATTTCAATAGCACTGCAGCTGTTGGAGAAGCTACTGAGCTGTGCAGCACAAAGAATGTGGATGCTTTTGGTGTCTTATCTGACCTGATCAGCCATGACATTTGTGAACCTTCAGGTGATCAAGCCATGGACTCTGATAGCCATCACATGTCTTATTCCCAAAGCAAATTTCCAAGATCACAATCTGCTGTATTTCAGAATGATTGCACCAGTGACCAGGAAGGTTCTGTGGATTCTGAGATACTAGGGTCTCGTTGCAGATCTGTTGATGGTTTGTGTTCTCTGTTTGATGAGAAGGTAGGCTACCTGAGTGGCAGTGAAATGCATCGCTGCAGGTCAAATTTGGATCTGTATTCTGGACCTTCTCAAGATATATACCGGACATTAAACATGGAGGACAATGGTTCACTTGGTTGCTCTGATGCTGCTGATGAGGGTCAACGGTCTTCTGGGAGTGCAGAAGAACAATTTGTCAGGGATGGGATGCTAGTAGGTCATGAATACTGGGATGTCAAATACATCAGTGGTGACCACTCAGTTAATCCAGTTGCTCCATTCTGCACTGATTCAGGGGATGTGTCTCATCCTTTTGCAATTGATGGTGGCCTCAATGAAGCTATGGATCAAGATATAGAAGAGAAGCTGCAGAACAGAGATAGCACACTCCACAAGCAGTCACTTGTTGTTGAAGTGCCTGACTCTTGGAACATGTCAAATACAAATGATATTATTGAGGAACCTGAACACAGTAAAACTGATATCAATGGGGACCCAAAGGAACTTACTCCAAGAACTTATAGCATTAAAAGAATTGAGGAATGGATCAGCCAAATTGAGATGGATGATATCACTGTGGATGAGAAAGGAGAGAGCTCATCTTCTGCTTTGGCAAAATCTACTGAGCCCATTACTGGTATTCCTGCTGTGCGTCCCGATGCCAAAAGTCCACTTGGCATGGAGATAGCCTACACATATATTTCAAAGTTAACTCCTGTTTCATCCTCGGCCCAGTTGGCAAACCTTGGTTTGGTTGCGATCCCAAGACTGAGTGCATTCGCAGGCTTGCGTCTCTTGAACTTATCAGGGAACTCAATTGGTGAGCCTTCTTTCTTTCCTAGCTCTATTGGTCATTAGTGTCGAGTTGTTTTTTCTTCCCTTTGTTTTGTCCCAACTGCTCATTTGTTTTCTGATTATAAACCATCAAATTGATTGTATCTGGGTCTTTCTTCACAGTGCGAGTAACTGCTGGAGCTCTTCCGAAAGGCCTTCACGTGTTAAGCCTGTCGAAGAATAACATCTCAACAATTGAAGGTCTTAGAGAATTAACACGTTTGCGCTTACTGGATATCAGCTATAATAGGATATCAAGAATTGGCCATGGTATGATGTTGTCATCTTCTCCTGATTTGTACTATGGTTTGTCTAGGTTGTAGTCACATTATAAATTCTTATGACATTTACCGCTATTTCATTTTATGACTAATTAATTATGCTTTAGATTCTTAACTATCTTGGGTGATGTGAAAATAATTGTTCCTGGTTTCATTGTTGATAAAGTGCATGGTATTATGATTATTTGACTGCCAGATTACTATCTCTAGACTTACAGTTTGGAGCATTTTTAGGTTTGGCCTCCTGTTCTTCATTGAAGGAATTATATCTAGCTGGTAATAAGATTAGTGAGGTAGATGGTCTTCACCGCCTTCTGAAGCTTAAGGTTCTGGACTTGCGCTACAACAAGATTTCTACATCCAAGGGCCTCGGTCAGCTAGCTGCAAATTACAATTCTCTTGAAGCCATTAACCTTGACGGCAACCCCGCACAGAAGAATGTAGGTGATGAGCACCTGAAGAAATACCTCTTAGGTCTCCTGCCAAACCTTGTCGTCTACAACAAGCAGCCTATAAGAGCAACTGGCTCAAAAGATGTCTCAGACCGTCATTCCCGCAAAATATCTTCTTCCCATCGTTCTGATCGTGGTGTTAGATCAGACCGCAAGTCGTCCAGGCTGGTGGGTGGCTCATCTTCTCACAAGACACAGAGCTCACGACATGCCCGTTCTGGTTATGCTTCTGGCTCAGGTTCTTTGATGAAGCATTCACGGGGCCGAAACTTTCCCATTTCGTTGGTGGGGTCAAGACCAGCTGAACAAGTGAATGTTGTAGATCTGGCAAAGCAAACCCAAATAGCGCAATAAGGTCATTCAAGCACAACTATCTGAACTGTCTTGTTCTGCAGAGCAAGGGAACAAGGCACCGGCTTTGCTGGTTATTTTTTCTCCTATGAATAAAGCTCGAAACAATAAGCTGAGCGGCCCTTTGATATCATATATTGTATAAGACATTTGGTGAGAAATGATGAATGTGTATTTTTAGAATAATTCTGTCACTATGTTGGGAGTGTATTAATAGAATTTTGTTTTGGAATAAGTTCATGCTTGGGAATTGAATTGACCGTGTTACATAGAGTATTCCTTTTTGTCTTGCGTTTGTCTGGAATTGAATTGGTACCGCACTTTTGGTCTGAGAAGTGATTCTACCTTGAATGTGATCACTGCCTTTTCTTACGATTGTTAGCATCGCAGTGCTATATTCCTTCTTGTATTGCGTTCCTACCACACCATCCAATTGAATATTGTCTGGATCACTTTGCAAAAGAAAAGAGATTTACTATCAAGTTGAAATTTTTGAAACACCTTTTCTGAGAATAGAAACCTTCCATATATGATTTGATAATGAACACTCGTACAACTTGTGCAAGAATTGGCGTACACAACAGACCTCAATAGAGATAGAGAGAGGGTAGCGAAACTAACTAGTCAAACGTCACAATGCTTGGAGGAGGATGAAGAACGACATATCATCAGCTAATAAGTGAAATGAAATGTACAATAAGGGGGATGATCCGATACGGGTGTTGTTGATACTCGATCACGCGTCTGCTGTCTTCTTGGATGCCATCTGGACGTGTCTGGCGTCCTCATCGCCGATAAACTTGCCCCAGAACCAGTGGTTCTTCCAGACGAGCACCATCTCCTCGATGGGCACGTTCTTGGTCTCGGGCAGGAATAGGGCAATGAAGACGGTCATGATCACCACCCACCCTGCGAAGAAGTAGAAGAGGCCGAACTTGAGGTGGCAGAGCATGGTGAGGAAGGCCTGCGCGATGACGAAGGTGAAGAGCATGTTGACGGAGACGTTGATGCTCTGCCCCGCGGGCCTGATCTCCAGCGGGAAGATCTCTGACGGGACGAGCCACCCGAGCGGGCCCCACGACCAGGCGAAGCCCGCCACGTAGGCGCAGATGAAGACCACCACGACGGCGGCGTAGCCTTTCGGGATCTCGCCGATGCCGCTGGTCCCGAACTTGATGGCGATGAGGGTGCCGACCACCACCTGGCACACGAGCATCTGGGCCCCGCCCTGCAGGAACAGCTTCCTTCGCCCGAGCCGGTCGACGGTGAAGACCGACACGAGCGTGGCGAAGACGTTGACGAGGCCCGTGATGACGGCGGACATGAGCGACGCGTCGCTCTTGAACCCCAGCGTGTCGAACAGGACGGGCGCGTAGAACATGATGACGTTGATCCCCGTCAGCTGCTGGAAGAAGGGGATGGCGATCGCCATGGTGAGCTGCGCCCGGTACCGGCGCTGCAGGATGTTGCGCCACGGGTGGCGCACCTGCTTCGCCTCCTCGCTCGCCGCGGCGATGTCGGCGTACTCCTCGCCGATGTCCTCGGTCCCGCGGATGCGGCGAAGCATGCGGCGGGCCTCCTCCGGGTGGCCGCGCTCGAGCAGGGAGTTGGGGGTGTCGGGGAGGAAGAGCGCGCCCAGGGTGATGATTCCGGCCGGGACGGCGGCGAGGGCGAGACTGATGCGCCACCCGTACCCGGCCTTGATCTTGTTGGTGCCGTAGTTGATCAGCTCTGCGGCTAGGATGCCGATCGTGATCATCAGCTGGAAGCCGATGTTGAGCATGCCGCGGAGCTTGGCGGGAGCCATCTCTGACAGGTACACCGGCACAGACTGCAAAAATTCATTCGGAACGTTCTTGTGTTAGTTTTTTCTTCTTGTACATTATTATGCGTTTTAGTAGCTATGAACAAGATAATTATTAGATGATCAAAAATCTTGTCTGTTTCCACTAAGCGCGCTGCTGTGCAGTGGAAGACAGGTGAAGCAAGTAAGGTGAAAACAAATTTGATAATATGGTGATGCATGGCTGCCGACATCTTGGACTAGCAAGCACTCCGAAGTCACACTCATGACTACGAGCATCGATTGATCAGGCACAAGTAAAAAATAAAAAAAAAACCGTAATCCAAGATGAAAAAAGTCCAAGACTATGACGCCATGCCGCTAGCTGCTGTCTGACCAAAATGGCATCCTTGGCACTAATCTAAACTCCCATCCTTGGACTATGAAAACGCGATGTTCCTGCATTGATCTTTTGTTTTGTTATATTTCGTACCACTAGCACATCATCTGTACTCTGAAAGAAAACCTTAAGGGAAATAACTCATCTGAATTTTTAAAGCAGAGTGACAGCTTCTCTGCATGTCGGAGATGTTCGTTTCTAGTAAGTGAAATTATTGGTGCTGTGCAGAATCCATATAGTCGTTACTACTGGTTTCAGTGTGTATGTGTGTTTTTTTGGTGGGTTCACTCTGCCCATCTCTTTTTAGGTTTTAGATTTAATCAAGAATGTGCCTAATTTTTCCTGCCTGCTTACAGAATATTGTTCAGAAAACGACGCTATCCAAGTCATGTCTTCCTAGTGATTCCCGGAAACAGCGTGGAAAAGTCAAGTCTTTGATGTGATGAAGCTAGAAAGCAATGTTATGTGGAATAGTCCACATGATATGTAGAAAGATCTCGCAAAGCTCTCATGTGGTTCTAGACTGAAGTTGGACTCAATGGTGAAAGGTGCCAAGACAGAAAGAGAGGATATTTCCACAGTAGTGAGTGGAAATCTTCAGTGACAGCCCTAACTGTCCATCCTTTCTCGTGACTCTCTAAGATGCACTGTGATTGCGGATCAAACACTGGATCTTGGCGAGATGATCGACAGTGACCGCGGCTTGTGTAGATGGAAAAGTTCAAGTTGGGGACAGTCCGGATGTGTATATGTAATGCCTAGCTGCAGCTGCATCTTTTGATAGGGACGAGGCTCGCTGTACTTCTCACTCCAGGCGCTAATCTAATCAGAAAAATCACATGATGGGTTGCTTTTGAATGAAATTAAAGGCTTGCACGTGAACCTTGGAGACGTCCACCTTACAGCTTGCTCTAGAGCAGTTCAGTTAATGATATACGCTAGGTGCAACAGCTTGTAGTTGCCGCCGATACATTCATTACGAGAGTTTATTTATTAAAATAAGCTTGGCTGGGAAACTAATAACAGGATGGCAGTGTAGCAAACCATATGCTTGTTGCAGGTATCATGGAAAAAAAAATGCAAAAGCTAGCAGTCAATATTAGTGTTTAAAAAAGCGGCGCCTAGGCGCGATTAAGCGGTAGGCCAGCGCGTCGCTTTCAGCTACGCGATGCAATTAGGCGCTGAACCGCCTAATCCTCTGAAAGCGTGATTAAGCGCGCGCAATTGTTGAAAGCGGCCGCTTTTCTGGCCGGCACCTGTACCGAATCGAGCGAATTAAACGGGCGAGCGGTGCCCTGCTTCTTTCCCCACTCTCCCGCTCCTCCAAATCAGGCACCGCCATTTTCTCCAGCCCGCCGCGGCCACCGCCGATTTGTGCCCTGCCGTCGCCGGCCACCAGTTCCCCATCTTCTCTAGCCTTCAAATGAAGTCATCCCTGCCGGATTCCTTTAGATCTTGAGCACCTTATCTCCTCCCAGCTGTTCGTTCAGCTCTGGACTGAATCCCCGACCAGCATTCAGTAGCGCGGCAACGGCAAGCAAGCTGGCAAGCTGCAGCCTGCAGGCATCGCTCCCCAATCTCTTCCTTTCTTGTTTTATTCGGTCAAATTTGAGGAACCCAGCTTTTCCCCCACGCAGGCCATCAAAATCGAGTGTCAATGGTCCTCTCCCATCCGCCACCCCTGCCGTTTTGTTCTCTCCTGCCAATAAATCGAGTCACCGGCGCCGGATTTCTCTCAATCTTGAGCTTCTCCTCCATCCTTCTTTGCTGTTTGTCTTTGCTCGTGCTGGATTTGCTCCGCCTTTCAGAAAACGCCTAGGCGCTAGGCGATGATCTACCGCCTGCTTTTCTTTAACGCTTTTTTAAACATTCAATATCAAGAGCCAGCTCAGAGGTGGACAAGGAACAAGGTGAGAAGGAACCGGGAAGCAAGGGGGTCTGAGTGATGTGATCTAATACTACTGAGTGCTGGGAATATAATTGAAAGGATAAACCAACAAAGCAGTCAACCTCCTGGGAGTGAACGTAGCACATCTTAACAAAAGGAAATGTAAACGTCGTTGGGTCGCAAGCTTGGACTTTGGGAAGCATGCTTGCATATGCAAATGCATCCAATCCAGTGGGGCCACGATAAGACATGATCGAGATACTATATATTATACTAATAGTGCTGTTGCTGCCAAATAAACTAGCCTACCAGCTTGGACTTCGCACATGCTGGTTGTTCCCTTGGATAGTTTGGCTTGCCACCTAAAGACCTTCTTTTGAAAACTCAAGCAAGCATGCATATACTAGACAACTACGCATGTAGCTATCTTACGAGACTGATCATTGACGGAATCGATCTTATAACAGTAGAATAATAGCTGTGCAATGTATTAGCTTTGCCGCTACGTACCTACTGTCGAAACAAACAAGAACAGAGCAGCAGCATCTACAAGTTCTACTAAACATTATCAAACTAATTAAACAGACATTACGACATAATTACCAAGTGCAACATGTAATTAAGCGCAAAATTAATTCAAAGTACCTGATTGGCGAATCCGACACCGACACCGAGGAGGATGCGTCCGATGATGAGCATGGCGACGTTCTTGGCTGCTCCGTTGAGCGCAGCGCCGACGAGGAAGGTGAGCCCGCCGCCGAACATGGACCACTTGCGTCCGAGGACGCGGGTGACGGTGGCGGCGAAGAAGGAGGCGACGAGCGCGGCGAGGTACAGCGACGACGTGAAGGTCTGCAGCAGCTGGTTGTCGTACTTGCAGTACTGGTTGTTCTTGTCCGCCATCTGCTTCTTACGGAACACCTCCGGGAAGAACTTCTCCAGGAACGGGTCCATGGATGTCACACCGCCTGCATCGTTCACCGTAATTCTCTCCATTAATTTACATGCTTCCTACAAGGCCATGGACTGAAAGATATAGGTGAATTACGTACCTGAGATACCGATATCATATCCGAAGATGAGACCGCCAGTGGCGGGAACGACGCCGGGGAGAGGGTGAGCTTGCCGGGGTAGTCCTTGCCCCCGGCAGCGTTCACGATGGCGCCGCCGGCCATCCTCGACTCGCAGGAGGAGATATGCTAGCTGAAACCAAGGAGCAAGTAACTACTAGTATCGGCTAGGTAGCAAAGGTTGAGATGAGAGGAGAAATGCTCGAGGCGCGCCGTTCCTTTTATAGGCACACGCACAAGAAGATTGTTGTTCTCTTGTGTAGTACGAGCTACTAGTATTTGTTTAGCTGAAAAAAAGATGATTAACCGTTGTGCTAGGTAGCTACTAGTAGTGGGTACATGTATGCAGGTTGCAGCTTAATTGGTGGCGGCAAGTCAACGCTTGCAAAGGCCAGCCCGGCGCATCAATTCAATTGGAGTAAGCGTTAAGGTGGTGTACATGTGTGTGATGCTGAGTTGGAGGAATTATCTATCCGTTCCGTTCGCGGTGGAAGCGCCCGCGTATAGGAGCTGAGCTTTCTAGGTTTGACTTGCTCCTCTGGCCTTGCTGCGCTGGTATGATCTGCCCGTTGCTTAATACAATTCATTAACGCCTCGTACCTTATTGGTTCATCAATTGTATGATCTCAAAGATGTTAATTGCCCGGGTTATGTACTAGAGCAGGAGACAATTAAACTGCAAGAATATTTGTACTCCATATATAGCAGAGAAAAATCAAACTTATCTGAGCAAATAAATGAATGTATTTTTATGCACCGTTCCGTAATTTTTTTTGTCGTTCGGATCATGCATGATCTGTATCTTGATATACTATGCGACTAAAATGCAAAACGACGAAACATAAGTCTCAGGTTTGCACGGCGGACAAGACGGCGGTGGATCCAAGCTGTGTGTGGAAACAACAGTATACTACTGTAGTATAAAACTGCTGGCGCATATAATAAGCTACCCGGTCCAAATCTTCAACCTGGTTAGTCCGGCCGAAGAAGCAAGGAATCCATATTTCTGACGTACGAAAATCCCGTTGAATATTTCAACGGATATAATAGGATTAAAATACATGTGAACCCAAGAATCTGGTGCAAGCATGATGGATGATCCACAGCCTAAGAATTATCTGATGAACAATCTGAGTCAACCAATTGCTTTCGTAGTCGGATCAATATCATACATATCGCCGCCTCACATCCTGGTCCTTGTTCATTCACAGCAGGACAGGACAGGTCAGCTGACCACATAGTATGGTTGGTCAGATACTATTTACAGGAAAATCTGTCACCATTTCATTTCCACGATCTCATTCATTCTGGGATAGTACTTCACCAGCATAAGTTATTAACCTGCACAGTTACCTAATTTGTGCAGAAATGACGGATAGCAGACAAAGCGTTCCATTGAGGAAAAGACAAAGGGTTCCTTTGAGGGAACATTCCGTGACATATATCTTTATCGGAAAAGACAAGATGATTATCCGATGATCTTGTGCACACAAACACACGTCAGAATCTGCAGGACAGAACTTTCCATGACTCGTGAGCAACCCTTTTCTTTTTGCAGCATGCATCAAGCATAAATTCGCCTAAAGTTTCAGGCATCCCGTGTGTCATGCTTGCTTAGCTTGCATGTACATGCATGCATGCGTGTTCACGCTTATCCTGTTCGGTGTAGACAGTCAGTATGCGTGAACTTTCTTGTCCCTTTTTGTTCATAATATGCTTCTTTCGAAGTTTGAAGTGTATGAACTTGTGACGACGCCTTTTGGTGTGGCCCCCTTTTAAATTAAAATATAACTTTTTGAATGGAATTCCAAAACTATTTACTCGTACTACCAGCCATCCAACCACTTGATTCTCCTCGTTATATATGCAGGCTCCACCATTTATCACGTACTAGACACTTGCTTCAACTCCAATATAATCTGTTGACTTGCAGCTGTATTATAGACGGGAGTACTAATCATTTTGTTTATTGTGTTAGTGTATAGTGGATGTTTAGTCGGCCGCTAACGTTCCAAAACCAAAAGCAAATACGTAGTATATTACAATGAGCTGGCCTCGATAAAATACAAAACCAACGGCAGCTTCTTCATCAGTTGCTGTTCTTCTTCTTCTCCAGGGAATAAGAAACGGAAGCGTAGAATCTGCACCAGCCAGCAGGTACAGGGGGCATGCATATAGAATTGCTTGTTCTTCTTTCACATGCATATGGGCAGAGTTCCCAGGGCAACATATATTGTTTACCGGCAACATGAACACATTAGATTTTTTGAGGATTAGGACAGAGCTTTTGTCACTGCACGAATCACGGAGCGCAGTTACGGCAAGCTAAGCAGCAATTTGGCATGGTGGACAGAAAGAAATGTGTTGAGCATATCCATATGCACGTGCTGCCTGTGAGGCATTAGCTGTTGTACAGTAGTGCATCATATCCAAGCAAGCAGGCGGCAGGAACAGGAATTCAATTAAGGAGGTCATCAGCATCGTCAGGGTCATCAGTATTCCGATCCTGAAGGAAAACAGTAATCAAAGTGTGCAAGTGACGGCAACGGCTACATCCTAACAACTGTGAATTTAGACCTGTGGATAAGATAACACCAACTCGATCTTGAATGATCCCTAGTCAGAGACGCCGCCGCTATTCGTGGGAACAAAGCTTCGTCAGTTCACCATTGGCTATAGCTCTGCAGATTATTTTCCAAACCAGTGTGTGCCCGCCGCCGCGGGCAATGAGATGGAGCTGTCCACCAGGTAGTTGCGTGCCTGCTGCCATAACTCACGGCTAACAGCCGACTCCTACAACCATATCCTGATTGTAAATGTAAATGTAAACTGATCATCCAGGTTTTTGTTCTGGTTATTCATACTAAGTAGTACTAGTATTCTCTAGTGTCAGTACCACCACTTGCTAATTATAAATTTGACTTTGCACTTATTTTTATTTTCCATTTTAACAAGAACCGGCCAGGTCGATCTGATCGAGGTATCATCATCGGACCGTTAGGCGGCTAGTGCAGTAGATTTTAGTTTATTTGCACTATTTTGTATCACGAAAATATACAGATCCAAGGTAGCATCAGCTCACACAAGTTGGTTTTCCAACATGCCACGTATACTATACACAAGAGATTGTCAACTACTAGTACTCCAGCAATTGTCAGACCCCAGATTGAGCAGCTTGATCGCTGGACCAGTTGAGGAAAGAATTCCGTGTCTGCACTGCACGCGTGGTGGCCCGTCACGTCCGTCATGCATCATCGTCTGAAACAGTGAGCATTTGCGATCTGAATTTGAAACGAAAACTCTGAATAATATCAATCCGTGGATTATAAAGTCGGCAGTCAGAGGCACGCGCCGGCGGTCAAGGCTACTGTTTCCGGCGTGCGTGGTGGACTGACCCTTCTTTAGCTAGGTTTCTCTTTCACACCGACAACATATGCATTTTTGGCCGTGTGATGGAGGACCCACAAATTCGCTTATGCATACATGACGATATAATCCAAGACATTGGCGTACTGGCGTGTAACAGTATACGTACGTGATTGCGATGCATGCAAGTTGAAAGTCAATTCTTTTGAGAGCGGAGACCCGCAAGTCGTCTCTTCTCCTGCTCAATCACGTCAGTCTTTCTGTCCGTTATGGAGATCCAAGGAACCAGTCGCCCAATCACATTCATCATCATGCAAATTGCACCGATGGACGTAGTAGAAATTTCCGTCATCTTGATGCTCTACACTGCAGAGTCTTCATTTCGGATTGGATGACGGACGCTTGCAGACATTTCGATTGTATTTGCGTTTCTGCAGCCAAAACTGTATCACTATGACAGTTAAACTTCTGGCATTCTCATGATAGTTGGACTTCCCTCTTCAGTTGCTTTCGTGCACAAATAAGAAGTGAAAAATCCTTATGTGGAATTAAAACCACTGACAACTGTCAATTGAGGTTCCTGTTACAGCCTTACAGGACGACTTGCGCAAGCCAAATTAGTGTCTCGCTCTATCCAAATCGGCCTAAAACCATAGAACTGTTTGGAATGTCAGTCTTTGACATTGTTCGGCCACAAAAGCATTGTATATCCGGCCCAATCAGATTTCGGCCTTCGCACCAGGCCTAACCCAGCCACAGGGCCACTTGCACCAGCCTAGTACGTTATGAATCGAGCAACTGCTGGAATGAAATTATCTCCAAAAAAAAAAAACTGCTGGAATGAAAGAGAGGAGGCAAACAGAGCAGAGCTGAAGCACATGAAACAGGGGAACAAGGCCTTCCACGTTGTACTGTTGAATTGATGCGTTGGAGGGCCTTACCACTGATCTCAGCACACAAGGTGTTAGTTACTGGCTCGGCTGAGTAGCTGCATAGTTACCTGTCTGTTATTGAGGGACCTGCGCCATATCTTATAACGCACTGCTAGCTGAGATACTGATGTCCATGTTGTCGTGGTGAGTACAAGTGTACACCAGGACACCATCTTCTTTCTCCCTGGTTGCCATGCATGAAACTCAACGCGTGCCTCCGTATCGCCTCTGCACTCAGTGAAGTGCTGTTGTCTACCACGTTTTTGTTCACGCATCTCCAACGACATACAGCATGGATTTCCTTAATTCACCCACCCTTACGAGAGGATTTGTCTTTCATTCCCTGCTTCTCACATCAGAAACAAAAAGGTACTATATATGACGGTGAGATCAACAAAAAGAAATGCACACAATCTTGGATTCATTGAGTTATTAGCTAGTGCCCCACGCTACCAACCACGCGGCTGCGCGCTCCCGCCACCATGGCCGGCACCTCCCTCTCCACCGCCGCCGCCGCCATCTCCTATCCATGGTGCACCTCCTCGGCGCTGCCGGAAACCATCGTTATCAAACCAGTTGCTGCTGCTTCCTCTGCTTGGCGCCATGCTCGTTCGATGGAAGCCTTTCCTACAGCTGTAGTTGATGCTGCTCTGTGGCATCTCGCTTCCTGTTCCATGTACGTGGCTGCTGCTGCTGCTGCTCCTGCCGGCCTCGGCGGCATTCCCTCTTCCACGGCCAAGCCACCCGATGCCGGCGTGCTTGTGCTCCTCCCTCGGCGTCACGGGCGTGCTCGGCTTCCAGAGAGTGTCTGGCCTCTCAACGCAGGGCCTGCACGTCAGGAACGAACGATAGGGAGGCAGGTAGGGTAACCAATAGATATTTTAGGTTATTTCTCAAGTTTATTTTTAAACTAGATTAAATGAAAATAGGTGGATAGAAGTGCATAATTGTTAGTTTACTTGAGTGAGCTTTGGTCGACCCTGTTACCCAAAAAAAATTGCATCCCTATAATCACAAGGTTTTCTGGTGCTAGATATGTAAACCTCCAATTTTTCCTTTCTTTCTTTTTCTTGCATTTTTCCTTTCGCTAGTTGTATTCCATTATCTAAAGAAAACAAAAAGAAATGGATTGGCTTACTTGAGCCGTGGTGGCCTTGAGCCCGGGTACGTGTGCCAGAGCGGCCGCTTCGAAATGTCAGCTCCCGTGACTGTCTGCAGAATAATCCACGGATTAACTCATGACGATGGATGAGCTCCAAAATAGGAATAACAAACAATAAGCAGTTTTATTTTTGGTGGAATGTAATAAGAAGCTTCATAATGACAAACATGAATGCACCTTCTCAGGTACTCTGGCATTTTTAAGTAGTCCTGGAATTGGATTCATTGCCTCGGGGTTGAAGAATGTGGCTGATCTGAAACATGCACAGCCAAAATGTAATCAGAATTCGATATAAGCTAAAAAGCTTGGGTGGTTATGCCCCCTGCGGCCCTGTGCCAAAGAGCTCACAGTACACCAGGTTTGAAAGGTACCCAAGGCCTCAAGACAGTAAGGTCCGAGAGAAAACATACACTGCCTGATCATTCGTGCTGTCATGCAGATCTTTTATGGGCGAGCCAAAGAAACCGCTGATCAAGCCGTCATCATTGTCACCGTGAGGCGATAACCACCCTCCGATTCCACTATGGAAAAAAACATATTTTAGATGAAGGAGTTAAAAGTTCTGCCTCTGCTCAACCAAGGATGCATACAATCATTAAACTCCCCTAATATTTAAGGTGGTGTTTGGATCCCATCAGCTTCTAAGACCCCGTTTGAAAGTCTTCAGATTTTGAGAATCCAAAAGCTAAAAGCTGGGCTTCTTCCAAACGGGCCAGATTCTATGGTAGCTTCTGGAAGCTGGAGCCAAAGATTACCAAAATCTCAGAAGCTAGCGCCGGGGTGCTTCCAGCAGCTACTGGTTGAGCAGCAGTACAAAAACGAACAGCTAGGCCCACGTTTGCTTGAAAAACAACTGCTGGTAGCTGGTATCCAAACAGCAACAACAGATTTTAGGCAAAAGCTAGCTTTTGAAATCCATTCCAAAATCCAGATTTTTGAAATTGCTTCCAGCTTTCAAACGGGGCCTAAGAATCTGGATTTTAGGTGTAGTTTCTATAATCTGGCTTCTAAAAAAATCTAAGTGAAGGTGATTGGATCTTGGATTCTTAAAATCTAGAAACCAATTTTTGAGGTAGTTAATGACCAGCTTGTCCTTCCTTCGTATAACTTCGTATAAT
>LAPY01001395.1:13946-25081 GCA_000970635.1 Eragrostis tef
CCCCAACAAGCCGACGCCAAAAGACGACCATGCCCTCCGGACATTTTTGAACCGAATATTCTGTACATTATTTCCTGTGATCAGGGGTAGTTTAGGCATCAAATTGTAATCCCTGATCATGGTATAAATAGCCCCTCCCATGCACTGGAGAGGGGGGACGGTTTTCTGTGATCATGACTGTCATGATAATGAAGTAGGCTTCATGTTGTGTAAGCACTCTTTCACAAAGCCTTTCTCGATCCACGCTTCATTTGTCTTCGTGTTTAACCCGGTGTTGGGTCTTCTTTGAGGAGAAGCCCAACAGCCTCCTTAACCTCCTTCTCAGTAAACCTAATTAATATCATCCACCTGGTCCTCTCTGAGATGTATGTTACTCTCATCTGGAGGTCCAAACAAGACTTTGTAATAGCTTGTTATATAGGATTTCAATAGTTCATCACCAACAATAGAGCCATTTTCTTGATCTAATCTGAAAATGTGCTGCTTGCGATGTTTCCCATTAGCTACTAAGTGGAAAAATTTGGTGTTATTATCACCTTGTAATAATGAGGTGACCTTAGCCCGTTCATACCATTTAATCTCCTCTTCCCTCAATAAAGTTGCTAAACTTTCTTTGAGATAATGCTTCATATTAATCTCATTATCATTTAGAGGAGAGGTTTCCGCTTTCTTATCCAACGAGTCGATTAAAGAGATTAACCTCTTTTTCTCTTTTTTGTAATGACCCGCCGTATTTTTCACCGAACCTCGGAGGTGTTTTCGAACTGTTCTAATCTTGTTCTGCCACCTCTGAAGATTTGTGTCTCCCTGATTGGTCGATTGCCATATATCGGCTACCATCTCAAAGAAACCTTCTCGGAGTAACCACCCCCTCTCAAATTTAAATAAAGGGGGACTTGAAATATGAGTCGAGGCTCCTGTATTAATAATCAGTGGATTATGGTCCGACTGGCCTCTATTCCTCGTCTCAACGGTGCATAATGGGAATTTTTCTTCCCACTCCGTGCTAACGAGAACTCTGTCAAGTTTCTCGTGAGTTGGGTCATCTCCATGACCCACCCAGGTATACTGGTTGCCCGACATCTCGATTTCCTTGAGATCCAATTTCTCAATGACCTGATTGAAAAGATTAGGCCACTTAGGATCAAAATTGTCATTACTCTTGTCTTGTGGTCTCCTCATAATATTGAAATCACCGCCAATTAAGTAAGGCAGAGTTTCGTGAGAACAAGAGTTTGCCAATTCAGCTAGGAAGGACGCTTTATTTTCATATTGGGCAGGTCCATAGACCACGTAAAGTACCCATTTGAAACCATCGTCCTTATTTCGAAGGGTGAATTTTACATAATATTCACCTTTCGATATCGATCCAATATCAAAAATTGAAAGGTCTACCCCTAGTAGTACCCCTCCAGGCCTTCCATGTGGTGTCATACTGTGCCAAATAAAATCACGGCCAGCACAAAAAGTTTTTAAGGTCGAATCTGGGAATTCATCCCGACCTTTTTCCATGAGAGCGATAAAGTTAATTTGCTCCTCACGGACCATTTCTGACAAATATCTGTGTTTAGCCAAGTCAGCAAGATCTCTGCTTTTCCAAAAAATTCCCTTCATTAGGCACACAGATTTATCGTTGATTTTGGTTTTTTTGGAGGTTTAGCCCTCCCTTGCTTTTTACTAGAGTTCGACAATTTCTTTTGAGGGGCTAAATTTAGTTCACTGTAAACGTGATCAAGCCCCTCTTCATGAGCACTCTCATTTAATGGACCACAAGCGTGGTTGAGAATGGCATCAAAATTGTCCTCCTCCACATCCCCAAACCCACTAAAAATAGTCTTAGGCTTTAAACTACTTTTTCTAGCAACAACAAGTCTATCAATTTCTACAGATTTTAAAGAGACAATAGAAGAATAAATTTCATTATCATCTCTACCCAATGATATCCCTATGTTGCTAGTTCTGGTCTCTATTTGGGAATTCGAAAAAGAAGTGAAAGAGTTTTTACCTGTGTCTTCCAGGTTCTTTCTTGCTGCCATGTGTTTGGTCTTGGCGAGCGTGTGCTCATCTGTAACCGAGGACCTTGCGCTTCTCCTCAGCTTCACTTCCTTTTTAGCCGGCAGTGCCAAGGAGTCAACCCCAACACCGTCGTCCTTGCCAGCTGTAGGTGATGTAGATGACGATCCCGGAATTGTTGAAGTCGACCGGGTCGTCACAACGGGCAGCTGGGAGCCCGTACCTTCTCCAGCTCGCCTTTTGTTCATCCCCGTGTTAGGACTCAACGAGCCTCTCACCACTTCACTGTAGGAGGGGCGTGACCCCATGGTAGCCGACGATACATCCACCGCAGCTTGCATCTGCCGCTCTGGCGTGGCAAAGCCGATAGGAGCTGGACTCTGTGCAGCCATAGCTTCGACAGCCACCACACCGTGAGTGTCCGGCGCCTCAGCACCGGCGACCACCGAACCAGCTGGCTCGGGTGACCCCTCCCTGTCTGCCACGGCCAGAGACAAGGGCAACGCCTCAGTCTCGGCAATGACCAGGGAAGGCGCAGCGTCCTTGTCGCCATGGACCGAGGCCACCGGAGCAGCCACCCAGTCCACCGCAAAGGTCTTCTCAGCACCTGCAACCATTGATGTTACAGCAGATGCATCCTGAGCCCGCACCCCAGTGGATGAGTCCTGAGCCAAGATCGCGATTTCCGGTGACGCGACTACGGGGTTATCCCCGCTATGGGTCAGCTCCTCCTCCAACACAGGAAGGGCTGTGCGAGATCCTGCATAAGCAACCATACCTTCACCCACGAAGACGGCATCTTCCGCAATTACATTGTTGGCACACTCCACAAGTAATTGTTCTATAGCCATGTCAATAGCTTCCTTCATGATCTGAGACTCCTCATCAGATGGCCTTTCACCATTAGTATTAGGCATCGACGCATTCAGGTGCTCCGGACCCTTAGTGCTATCTTCCTCGGGTTCCACGTCGTCCATGACATGGTCCTCACCCCTTTTCTCATTGTCGAACTGATCATCCTCGTCATCACCCAAATCATCCTCATCATCATCCTTGTTATCCTCCCCCGAAGGCATAACATAGTCGATTTTAAAGAAAATTTCGAACAGGGAATCATCAACAATAATGTCAGCACCGTCTGGGATATTTCCCACATCAAGAACAGCCACTTGTAGGCGCACAACTCCCATCTTCCTAGTGTACTTCATGCCCACACACGTCGTAGCACCGATAATAGTTCCCACCGCCCATAGAGGTAAGAATGAGCGGATCTCATATGGGACACCATACACATGAACCCAAACCTTTTGGAGCTTCCTAGCTGGCTTTATTTCCTGAGACCACTCCTCAAAAGCCATGACACCTTCATTCTTATCAGTTGGGACCCTCTTAATAGCAACCAATCTCTGTAGCTCGACCTAGCAAGGGAAGGTCACAATGAACTTGTCGTTGCCGTGTGGATGCACAACCCAATCCCATTTAACAGGGATTAGTCGTGCAAGCTCCGTCTTCACTAATTCAGCCGGAACTACCCCTTCCACAATAGTGATCAGTGCTGTAGCTGTGATTTTCTTCAGAATGGGGGCTGCCTTGTCATAAGGAATTTGGAAAAATCCCTCACCAAAACCAGCAAGCCCGCAACAAATCGCAGAAGGTTTTGGGCCAACCAGCAGACCACAGGTTGATGTATGATGATCCTCCAGGCAGATTGTGCATTGAAGCTGAAATTTCTTCTTCTTCTTTGCATTCTCTTCTATTGGGTCTGGACCACGATGTTTGCCTGCATTCTGTTGCTGCACCTTCACTCTGCGTCCATCACGATCAGCACGTGGAGGGACAACCCGGTCGCGATCATCAGCTCGAGGGACACCACGATCAGGACCTCCTCTGCCCACCGCGGCTCCTGGGTCAGCATCCTGGTTGCCCCTTCCACGGCCGCGCCCATAGTTGGAACTCCGGCCTTCCCTGTCGAACGCGCGGACACCACGACCACCAGGATCTGCCTCCTTGCCTGAAGGAGACTGCGACCTCTTGCCCCGGCCGCGCCCCGCCTTGAACTTGGCACAGAAGCCTTGCTGACCAAAGGCCCGCGTCTTGTCTCCTCCTCCATCGTTCCCTGCACCGCCGGACGACGAGCCCCTCACTCCACCGCCAGCCATCGCCGCCTGATATGTCAGCCGCCGGTTTGTGGAGTCAGGGTTAGCACCGAGGCAGCGAGGAGGAGGCAATCGATCTCTCATCGTTCTCAACCCCGGATGCTTACGACCCTTCTGAATTGGGCTCATTGTTGGCCCAGTAGGCCCAGCCACCTTGATCCTATTCGAATTTTAAATCAGCGCCAATTTCGGATCAGGCTTGGTGCTCTGATTGGCCGTCGACGACGAAACTCCGGCCGGAGGCAAAACTCCGATTTGCCGCTGTAGCGCCTGAGGAATCAAGTCCCCTATAGTCACCCTCGGAGAAGCTCGCGCCTTTGGGAGGGGACCTCGCCATGGCTTTCGCTACGCACTGCTCCATGGCCAAGTAATCCCATATGGACGCAGCCGTGCCTCCTTCTTCCGACGATTCTTTCCGTTCACCGTCGTCCATGTGGACTCCGATGAGGAAGAAATAACGGCCGGTAGAGCCGATTGAAGCTCCGGCTCCGCTGGAATTGGAACCGGATCAGCAAAACCCAAATCCTCTGCCTCGCTCTCCGACTCTGATTCCTGTGAAGAATTTTCCACCAGGCTCCCGATCCATCTCCATCGCCGGCATCACAGGTCCCAGGCACCACACATAACTGAAGCCCAGTAGCCCTCAGATGTCGATGGTTCTCCCGCCGGTCAGAATTCCGGCGAGAGACACTTTCGCCCAATCGCCTCTCAGATCGCCAGCTCCCCCTTTTGCTGGAGATATGATGGTGGATCAAGCAAAACTTCACTATCAAAGGAAAAACGAGGAGGACAAGAAACCTTCCCAAAGCTTTACAGGATGTTGTCGGACACGATGTTTCTTGGAAGATGCTTGAACATCTAAGCACACGTGGAGATTAGAATCCCCTGAAGCAAAAAACAATTAGCAAACATCAATTGGCCGCTCGTCAGTGGCTTTAGATGGCGACTTAGAGTATTATCGCTTTGTACCCTTCCTTTTTTCAGAGGAACAGTCTGAACATTTCTGGTGATGCCTCCCTTTTAAGTTGAAACATTGTTCTACCAGGAACAGTGTATCGCTGAGAAATGGGGTTTGATTGTTCTTTTCAGAGTGAAATGCACTAGAGGTACACAACCTTGTCAAGCTGTGTCAAATAGGTACACAAACTCTCAAACTGAAAATTTAGACCCTCTAAACTTGTTATGTGGTGCACTGCAGATCCAAACCTCACTTTGGGGCGTTTTACCTATGACGTGGCTTGCCAGCGTGGCTGCATGATATCGAAGAGCAAAATCCATTCCTATGCAATGCTTGAACTGCATGTCAGCTCTGTTTTCTACTCTGGGATGAGCTGATGCTCTGTTTGGCAATTTTTTTATTGCAAAATGTCATATGCATGGAACTGCTATGTTTAGTTTACAAATTAGTGAAAACGCCAACACTAGACCACTTGTATTTCACATGATACTCCAGTTTTTCTTTTATCTTGCCATGGCATCAAACTTAGATTTATCAAACTGGCAGCGTAGCAGACCGGGATTGAGTCAGACAGAGAGATAAAAGAAGTGGTGATGGCCATATATTTGAAGGGGTCAAGTGCAAAACGTTATGACCCTTCATGGCGACAATACTCCTGCCTAATCTGATTGTGAGCCACGCTGGCAAGCCATGTCAAAGAAAAAACGTCCCAAGTGGGGTTTGGATCTGTCGTGCACCACATAACAAATTTAAAGGGTGCAAATCTCTATTTTAAGAGTTTATGTAACTATTTAACATAACTTGGCAAGTTTGTGTACCTCTAGTACATTTCACTCTTCTTTTCACATGGAGAGAAAATGTAACAACGGTGCCCAGTTTTCCACGCAGATACGTGGCGTGCTGAATAAAGTCACAGTGCCAATGGATCAAACAGGAAGGCGGGAGACTCATTTTGGTACCCTAATAATCATGCTGGATTTAGAAACATGGATTGCAGCCCAAATATTTTTTTTTTCATTGGAATTTGTAAACATTAACCATTTGGTAAGACCCAATTGTTCAAGCAGGTCGTTATATTTTCTTTTAATGGAAACAAAATTCGATTGACTAATTTCTCCCTAAATGGTCCTTTCATCCTTTGCTAAACACAATCAAAGAGGAGGCCAAGACTTGGGGACTGGGTCACTGGGAATCGCTGATACGATAAACCTAATGCAAATGCTAGGAGAGTAATATTTGTACGTGATTTTCTTTAGATTGTATTGTTCCAAAAATGGGAAACCGGCACAACTTGTACCAGAAGCACCACATAAGCCATTCTTGTCAAATTGAAATTATTATTGATAAAAATTAATATTGAAATAAATGTGATATAAAAAAATATCTCAGCTTTGGAGCAAAGTTAGCTTGGGCTATTAGAGCATCTCCAAGAGGCTCTCATAAAATTGGCCCCATAAACTTGTTTTTAGGAGCAACCAAAAAATTATGAGGGGCAATTTTTCTCTCCTCCTCCAACAGTTCTCCCTTAAAAGTGAATTAAAACTCTTTGATTGGGCCACATCAGCATTTGGGGCCACAAAAACATTAATTCTATAGGAAAAAGAAGAGATGAGAACCCTAAATCTTTCCCTGTTTGTAGCTACAAATGAGAGGAATTTAGGGGCTAAGAAAAGACTGTGGGTGGTTTTAGGGTCCTATTGGAGATGGTTTTTTTTATTGACTTCTAATATTTTGATTTAAAAGAGGTTTATGGGGCTCTTTTAGAGATGCTCTTATGTCTAAAACAAAAAACTGAGAGCAACTATTTTGTCGAGGGCGTCAGGTCCGCCGCGCTTTCCAGTTTGGGCTGTTGCATAATTGCATTACATTTTTGTTGGATGACCCAAGAATAGGCCCATGGAAGGGATGGAGGAAATTACCACCGGCCTAGGAGCAAAAACAACACAAAAGAATGGACTAGTAGTTTGCTTTCATAGAAGCCGAACATGCCAAGGATTCAATTGGAACATCAAGGTTCAATAGGTAGCTGAAAAGCGTGCCGAAATTATTCCGGGCAAGGTATTGGGCCGTGAATTTGACCCAAGCTGAAAAGCACGGACAAGTGGACAACATAGCCTGATAGTGATAGCCTATTCCAGTTCCGGAAACAATGAAGTGCTCAAGAAAGTCAAAGACCTCCCAGTTCGATGGCCGAGGAACCCGAGGCAAGAGCACGATCCTATCCAGCATAATTGGCCTTTGCAAAAGATTGCATGTCCATGGCCGTGCTCGATTCGCTTTCATAGCTTTGATTCTTTGGCAAAGAAAGCATAGTGAATAAATCAAAGCACGGACGGATGCCATCATCGCAACCACAACCACCTGTATGCACAACGGAAGGTGAGCATCCATCATCACCAACATATCCAAAGCAATGAAACGAGATAGATTCTTCGTCACACAATTCACAAAGCCAAAGGGCATCATTTCGTACAGTTGTTTTACAATGATAATATTTTGCTCTGTACAAGTATCAAACCAAGCATGTAGGTAATTTAAGAAGTGCATGAAGACAAGATCCTGAAAAGGCAGACAGAAGTAACCTTCAGTACAGTACAGTGATTTGGGGTTGTGCCCACCATGGGAGGCCACTTACAGCAAAGGTGGAGTTCTAAGTCACAATTGACAAAAGGAAGCCAGACAACATTATGCACCATCCAAAGCTTCGCCGTACGATCTAACCACAGGGCAGGGGTGGCCCTCAGTGCGGCAAGACCATACCAGAAATCAAGCATCAGCATCCCACAAACAGAGTCTTTTGAGGCCTGCTGAAAGAAGCAAAAGCTGGATGCCTTCCTTCTCTTCCACACCCAGGAAAAGCCAAACCGTTAACAATGATGACAGTGACCTTAATTAAGTCCGTAATTATGTACATGCAGTGTAAATCCTCAGGATTTTATTTATGTGGCACTTAACTGAGATATCGCCATATCGCAGGCAACTTTTATGTATCCAATCTCTCTACACCGAGTTTCATCGCCTCCATCTTGAGGAACTTCAGGTATCTAACAGCTTCCTCCAGAAGAGCAGGAGTATCCAGTTGGTCTCCATCAGGGATTATTCCTCTAAGAACAGTGACCATCTTCTTGATCTTCTCATGAGTGATATTTTCCACGGATCCATGGCAAACTGAACTATTCCCAGAGAAATGCCTCATCTTCTTAAATCTGTACAGTGAAGATGAATCGGAGGGACCACTGTCCAAGGGGTCAGGAGTGCGCCCGGTACTCACGATATCATCGTCATTGCTTTCTTCATCAGAGCTCAGCAGTGCATCGATTTCCTCTGAATCTTCCTTGAAAGATGATGCCTCTTCTTCCAGGTTGCCGTTTTCTTGACTCGCACTTCTGCAAACTACAGCACCATGGTACGGGAAGACATCGATGTTTGCGGGGGTCGGCTTGTTTTCCAAGGCAGGATGATACATTATGCGTCCTTTGTCGTCAGTGTGATCAAAGATGATGAAGTTTCTGGGGCATACCTTCGAAGGCTGGAACTCAAATACCCCAAGTGGGCTTTTGATTTGAGAGCTTGCCATGCCTGCAGGGATACCTAAGGTAGGTGAAGTAGGAACCCTGTAGTTGCATTGGCCACCCAAAGAGCCATTTGCTATACAGCCATCAGCCTCATGTCCATAAACAAAGGAGGGGTTTCCAGTGAAAGCAGTCGGATCCCTCTGCATGGGTTGATGGCTGATGTTGGACAACAATGCAGTTATGGATGGGAATCAACTGATTTGGCGATGTAACTGCGCTGCCCAAAACAAGGGGAATTCTAAAGTATGCTTCGGTCTGCAACAACAGAGACTATATGTCCTACCACAAGGCAGCCATCATCACGACTGCACTGATTTGTTGTTGCAACTTTCTATCAAAGTAGAAGCTAAAAATAGCAGACTGAAAAACTAAGTCCAGGTCCTGTGATTAAACTACGTGACAGGCTTAAGCAATTGACGGAAGTACTCAGCCTGCAATTTAAACAAATTGTTAGAATAGAAACAAATTGCACAGAAGCAAGATGTCAAATAGCCATGGTCATGGATCATTTCAAAAGAACGTGTAATTGGCATTATTACAGGTATATATATTCCATTCGCATAGCCATCTCTGAAAACATTTGTAAGGAACACAGGTACTAACAGAACAATGAATTATCTATCTATTAATCAAGGCTAGATAAAAAGCATAATATTGTGAGATTACATCCTCATCTGTTTCCAATACTGTATTTCACAGAAATGGAAATAAGAAATATGGATTTAACATATTCTCCTGGGTAAACCAGGGAAATCAGGGTGGTCAACAAATCATACCCAGAAGCCAATTAATTTAACTACAACATGCCTTTGTTGATGGATGATTCCATTATGGGTAAAATCAAATTATCGCGAACTTAGCATTGAAATCTTGTTAGCACAATTATTAAGTTTTACTTCATTTTTTGAATCAGTATTATTTAAAACCACAAATAAGCTCACCTGGCACTCTTCAATCAACTGGTAACAAGCAAAGATCCTAACATTCATTACTATTCTTCCCACTTCCTTCACAACACGGAATCTCTTGAGCTCAATCTTAACATACATTCTCAATCTGTTTCACCCTGTTGCCAAGAATAGAGAACCACTAAAGGAAAAAGGAGTCTTCTGTAAATGCAGCCTCCTTACCTGCAGTGCATGCCAGACATTTCAGAGCGCATTCTACATTGGGGAATATTCAGACGATGAACATATTAAGGGCACTGGGGAGAGCGAGGGACATACACAATAACACGGAAAAATACAACATGGCGAACAGACTGTCGGCTGCTGTGGTTCGACGAGTACAGGGGCGTCCACGGCATACTGTTGGTCAGTGCTCCACCTCTGTTATATTCCTTGAGATTTAGTGAATCTGTTGTTAGCATCGAAATTAGCAACACCGTATCATACACACGTGCGTTTTTGGGTAAAAACAAATTAAATGAACAGACGAGTAGGATTAAACATCTATCAGTGATCGAAGTTCACAAAACTGAAAGAAAGCTTGTACTACTGTATTATCCCATCATGAAAGCAATCATGTTTGCAGCGTAAGCAGACACTGATCATGGATAGTCCAAACTCTATTCTATTACGGCGAGGCCCCGATCTAAAACTGAAAGAGCAAATGAAAAAAACAGTAACTGCCTATAAGAAAATCATGTATCAGGGTGAGAGAATTACAAATCGCGAGCGACGAGGCGATCTGCTCCTAGGCAACCCTTGATAACGAACGCCCGTACCCCGGAGTCTTCACTGTGGCTATCAGAATCGGATCTTGGAGGCGATACCGAGGAGGCGACCAGGAGTAGAGGCGTTCGTGCTGCAGCACCAACAAAGGAGAGAGCAGATTTGGGGGTGGAGGCACAGGAGACTAAGCAGCCGGAAAACGCAGAGGCGCACGCGCAGCACTCAGGTCTCTGGTCTCAGGGCGACGAGACAAGAGATCGGTGCTGAGCGCTGAAGCGAATCGGGCTAGTGCTCTGCTGCTTGGTCTGCGGCTGGACGCATACAACATGGGCTATATGGTCCAGGTGGATTTTTGCCTTTTCTATTTTCTCTCCTCCCTTTCTCTCACAAGTGTAATTGCTTTTTGTAGCTTTGCCCTGTTTCAGGGTTTGTGGCTGTAAACCTGTTTTTTTTACATGTGAACATTAAAGACACGGAATTGCGCAGCATGTTGTAATTGTCAAACTCTTTTTCTTAATAGAATGGTACACACCTCTCTTGCGTATTCTTGAAAAAAAAACGCGGAAAAGATCTATAAGTTCTTTCATATTGTATAGACTTGGAATGGAGTATACTCGTATAATCTTTTGACTTTATTTAGCTTATTTTCACTCCAATAGATTTTTTTATCCTTTTCATATTTTTATGTCTTAACATCAATTAGTTTTAACTACTTCTTCGTTCACTAAAATAAAGTTTTCTAGATTTTTAAACATTACTA
>LAPY01001395.1:61495-77088 GCA_000970635.1 Eragrostis tef
TGAGTGAGGACAAAGTGCGCAGAAAAGACATGTGTTGGTCTGTGGGGTTAGTCTTGATGTCCTAAAGAGCTGCCAGGCGTAAGCGGGCCCGGCCTCGGGGAGGCGGGACGTTACACAGGATTCGTTCACAAAGTACACACCGGGCAAAAATTGCTGATTTCCAAATAGAAATTTAAATTTTTATCTCTTGCGGCCAAACACTGAATTGCAGTTTTCTCCAAAAAAAAAAAACACTGAATTTCAGGCAACATTTGCATTACCTGGTTCGGCCCGATCCCAAGGGTGATCATCGGAGAGGCAGAGTTGGTGAGAGACATCCTTTCAAACAAGTTCGGTCACTTCGAGAAGTTCACGAACAAACGGCTGGGAAAGCTGCTTGCGCTTGGGCTTGCCAGCATAGACGGCGAGAAATGGGCAAAGCACAGGAGGATCCTGAACCCTGCGTTCCATCTAGAAAAGCTCAAGGTGCTCTGCTCTTACTTGCTTCAAGTTATCTGCCACTCTACTTATCTACAGGCATATTCAGTGTCAATTTAATACGACCATATGCACGTACACGTGTGCTTACATAAATTATTTTCAGCGCATGATGCCGGCGTTCTCTACGTGCTGCACCGAGCTGATAGATCGCTGGGAGAATGAACTCGCTGGCTCCAGTGGATCGTACGAAGTGGACATCTGGCCGGAGTTTCAGAACCTCACCGGAGACGTGATCTCCCGCACGGCGTTCGGTAGCAGCTTCATGGAAGGACGGAGGATCTTCCAACTCCAAGGAGAACAGGCAGAGCGACTTATCAAAGCCTTTCAGTATATGTACATACCAGGCTTTCTGTGAGTACCCTCCGACTCTGTCACGCACACCTCTGGTCCTTAGGCACATGTGCATGGCCATGTCTGCATATGTCAAACCATTTCTTACCCCTTGCAGGTTCTTCCCGATACCAAACAACCGGAGGATGATCGAGATCAACAGAGAGATTGAAGGGATTCTAAGAGGCATGATCGAGAAGAGGGAACGCGCAATCGAGAAAGGCGAAGCCAGCGGCAACGACTTGCTCGGCCTGCTGCTGCAGTCAAACATGGACAGCGGGAAAGGGAACCTTAGGATGAGCACCGAAGACGTCATTGAGGAGTGCAAGCTCTTCTACTTCGCTGGGATGGAAACCACGTCTGTCCTGCTCACGTGGACGCTTGTCGTGCTAAGCATGCACCCCGAATGGCAGGATCGCGCGAGGGAGGAGGTCCTCAGCGTGTTCGGCAGGGACAAGCCCACTTTCGACGGCCTGAGTCGGCTCAAAACGGCAAGTATTCACAACATAACCACTCCATATATTCTACAGAAAAATTTAATTCGCAGCCACGTATTCCTAGAATCATTTCTTAAGTGATGACGGTGCCCAAGTTGACGTGGTGTTCCAGGTGACCATGATACTGTACGAGGTGCTCAGGTTGTACCCGCCGGCAGTCACGCTAAACCGAAGGACATTCAAAGAAATGCAGGTTGGAGCCATCAAGTACCCAGAAGGAGTGATCCTCGAGCTGCCTATAATTTTGATTCACCACAGCCCTGACATCTGGGGGAAGGACGTGCATGAGTTCAAGCCGGAGAGGTTTGCCGAGGGGATCTCAAAGGCAACCAAGGATCAACCGGCGTTCTTCCCATTCGGCTGGGGACCGAGGATCTGCATCGGGCAGAACTTTGCGCTGCTTGAAGCGAAGATGGCACTGAGCATCATTCTTCAACGCTTTGAGTTCCAGCTTTCGCCTACGTACACACATGCGCCATACACCGTCATCACGCTGCACCCTCAGCATGGAGCGCAAATTATACTCAAGAAACTCTAATCGTCTTATATGACATCCATTATTATTGTTAAAGAAGATGATATCAAAGTGCTATACGGCTTGTACAATTATAAGGTGCCTTTAGTTTGTGCATCATCTAATCTTGGGTTGGAAGTTTACAGGCGAGGCTATCTGTTACGGTTAGCTAAGGTGGTCAAGATAGAATAAGTCAGGACTTACCATTTTCTAATACCTCATTACCAATGTCAATAACTTGATCAGCATGAAATGGTAATACATAAGCAAGTAGCGTAAAGTTCTTGTTTCTGATGTTTTGAATATGCACTTGATTGAATGTCTCCTGGTGGCCTGATTTTACATGACATGTACTACAGAGGAAATATGCTTCGACTATGAAAATATCTGCCACAAAAAAACTGTTTTGCATTACAGCTAATATTTTAAGTATTACCAACTCACATATTTTTAAAGCTAGAAAAGATATATTGTCAAAAAAAACTTAATGTGGACTACTGATGTATCGCCACAAAAACACCATTTCCGTTAGGTGCAAAGTTGTCAGAGATTTTAATACAAAGATATAGTTTTTAGTTGCAATACATGTCCATCTTTTGCAACGAGAGCTAAACACATAACACACGTGGAATTCATGGACATAGAAAAATTCAATGCCACACAATTATTTTTTTTTTCACTATAACCAATCTATTAAAATTATTTATGAGTTTTGCAATGTGCTTCACGGCAAAAGCTAACTTTTCTTGTAGTTCTGGACATATACATTCTCTAATTCATGCATGTTAACGCTAAAGGTTCTATACATTTGAGGCATCTTTCGACGTATGCTTTTACTACATTCCGTTGGATTATGAATGTATTTGCTACAAATTGAGGGAGTGATACATAATGCATCATTAAATATATTCCAAATTGGGGTTCTTAACGTTAATGTGGAATATTTTCATGGTTACAGAAATAACATTTCTAACTGCCTTTCCATTTTTTTCGATAAGGTTATATTTTGTTAGAATTACCACACATTTTAAATACCACGCATAAATGTTTGAATTTAATTAAGATATAATTTTAGCTACCAAATGTTGGGTATACTAGTTGATCATATTTTGATACATGGAGTGGACTGTAAAAGGCGGCAGTCTTATGTAGATTCATCACAACGAATCTCTATGTTGGGTCAATGGTACTTGGGGTATACAGAAGATAAGATGTTGCCAAGCAATTAGTTTATCATCCGCGATGGATTGTCTGAAAGATATGTTTAATAGATCACTTTGACTTTTGCATCCGTATCGTGTGGCTCGTGTACACAATTGCGATGGTACCAAACGACATAATAAAATATATCAATGTGTTGTAATGAAAGTAGTTGCATATTTTTCTTACTTATTATGCCGTACATCATGGTACAGAGGGTACCTTGATATCTCCAATATGGCCTATGATGCACAATCCCATATTGTGGCATAGGGATATGCAATCTATTAAGTTAATATTTGAACAAGAAAATGAGCCACCACATTCACTCCCGAGAGCTAGAGATTACATTAATCATGGAAAAAAGAAAAAGAATTACCCATCGCTGTCATTATGAAAAAACTAGTCTATAAATCCATCCACATATTTTCAAATTACCCATTATTATCATTGCCCAAAGAGTTCAAAATGCCCTCCACATATTTTAAGAATTACCCACCATTCAATTAGCACAGAATACCAATATTTAAATTTATAAATTACACGCATATGTTGATAAAAAATTATAATTTGACTTATGACAAACTCAAAAGTCCTTATATTTATGGATTGATGGAGTACAAATAGCATTGCTAGTACTAACCGTGTAAATGCAAGGTGTACCACCCTTGTTTATACTATTGTATAAAACCATCACAGTACGAGGACACCTTGGTATCTCCAAAATGGCCTATGATCTCAGAATCTTACCCTGTTTTCAAACAAGGCGAAAGGAAGCAGCAAGGAAGCAGCACATGGCAGGCGGCAACCGTCACAAGCGTCATTACCTCTTCACCAATCCAGCTACCCAATTATTCATTTGCAAAGGGATATCTTGTGACTTGTCCACCAAGTTCCCTACGAGCAAAGTATGACTAACCAGGATGCGATTAGTCGCACAATCACCTTAAACAAGTGCGCATAAGGTAGTAATCCCACCAAGTTTCGGCTCTATATATTTAACCTCACTCCAAAGCCGCATATCACAGTCACCGTCATCTGAGGCACACTAGCTGTTTCTAGTCAGAGCAATGGTTCTTGTAGCCTCGTTTGTAGCTGCGGCATCACTGCCATGGAGCCTCCTGCTTGGCGGTCTTCTGGGCCTGGTGCTCATGTGGCAGGCCGGGCGGCTGTTGAACCAGCTGTGGTGGCAGCCTCGCCGGCTCGAGCGCGCGCTGCGTGCACAGGGCCTCCGCGGCACGTCGTACCGTTTCCTCACAGGCGACCTCAAGGATTACGGCCGTGTCACCAAGGAGGCGTGGTCTAAGCCCTTGCCGTTGCGGTGCCATGACATCGCGCCTCGTGTCATGCCATTCGTCTACAAGCTCGTCCAGGAGCATGGAAACGCGTGCATCTCCTGGTTTGGCCCGATCCCCAAGGTGACCCTAAACGACCCTGAACTAATCAGGGACGTCATGTCCAACAAGTTCGGCCACTTCGAGAAGCTCAAGTTCCTGGCACTGAGCAAGTTGCTTGGCGAAGGCGTGGCGAACCATGAGGGGGAGAAATGGGTCAAGCATAGGAGGATCCTGAACCCGGCATTCCATCTTGAGAAGCTCAAGGTACCGATGAATTTCTATCAGAGTGAATGTGAATTGGTATCGAGTGTGTGGATTAATCTTTTGCGTCCATGGCTCTTTGCTATCCACAGCGAATGCTGCCGGCGTTTTCAGCATGCTGCGAAGACTTGGTCAGCAGATGGATGGGGTCCCTCGGCTCTGATGGTTCATGCGAGTTGGATGTTTGGCCCGAGCTGCAGACCCTCACTGGAGACGTTATTTCCCGCACCGCATTCAGTAGCAGCTACCTTGAAGGAAGAAGAATTTTCCAACTACAAGCTGAGCAAGCAGAGAGCATCATGAGAAGTGTTCAGAAGATTATGATTCCCGGTTACCTGTGAGTTAGTACTAGCTCACGTTCTCAGCATTTACTGATTCATAATTTTCTCCATGTTCTAAAAATTAACTTTCTATGAATTTGGGATTGAACAACTAACTCATTTGTATTATTAGGTATTATATCTAGATAGTTGCCGCATTAGAATGAGTTAAGTCTGATATATGACACCTTGACAGTTGTTAATATCAAAGTATTTAGACCTGCAACTTTTGTATCTTTTCAAAAATAACTTGTTTTTTGACTGAGCATGGCTTGTCCAGGAGCACGGAAACGCGTGCATCTCCTGGTTTGGTCCCATCCCCAAGGTGACCATAAACGACCCTGAACTAATCAGGGACGTGATGTCCAACAAGTTCGGCCACTTCGAGAAGCTCAAGTTCCCGGCACTGACCAAGCTGCTTGGCGAAGGCGTGGCGAACCATGAGGGGGAGAAATGGGTCAAGCATAGGAGGATCCTGAACCCCGCATTCCATCTTGAGAAGCTCAAGGTACTGATGAATTCCTATCAGAATGAATGTGAATTAGTATCGAGTGTGTGTGTGTGTAGTGGATTAATTTTTTGCATCCATGGCTCTCTGCTATCCACAGCGAATGCTGCCGGCGTTTTCAGCATGCTGCGAAGACATGGTCAGCAGATGGGTGGAGTCCCTCGGCTCTGACGGTTCATGCGAGTTGGATGTTTGGCCCGAGCTGCAGACCCTCACTGGAGATGTTATTTCCCGCACCGCATTCAGCAGCAGCTACCTTGAAGGAAGAAGGATTTTCCAACTACAAGCTGAGCAAGCAGAGAGCATCATGAGAAGTGTTCAGAAGATTATGATTCCCGGTTACCTGTTAGTACTAACTCAAGTTCTCAGCATTTACTGATTTATAATTATTTCCATGCTCTAAAAATTATCTTTCTAAGACACCATGCTCTGCATCATTTTTTCGGGTGATGCATATTTAGGATGAGAGGTATATATGTGGTCAAAGCTTTTAACTAGAGTTTTTCTTCAAAAAAAAAGCTTTCAACTAGAGTTTTTCTTCAAAAAAAAAAAAATCTTTCAACTAGAGTTGTCGAATAGATGTCATGGTAGCCTACACTTATATATGTTCTTAGCTCGTTTGTACTCAACATATTAGGGGGTTCCCACTTTCAGGTCCTTGCCTACGAAAAGTAACCGGAAGATGCGCCGAGTGAACAAAGAGATCGAATCAATTCTGAGAGGTATAATTGGTAAAAGAATTCAAGCTATGAAGGAAGGCGAGGGCACCAAAGATGACTTATTGGGTTTATTATTGGAGTCAAACATGAGACACACTGATGAGAACGGCCAATCCAGCATAGGGATGACAATTGAAGATGTTATCGAGGAGTGCAAATTATTCTATTTTGCCGGAATGGAGACCACATCTGTACTGCTCACATGGACGATGGTGGTACTAAGTATGCACCCAGAGTGGCAGGGCCGCGCAAGAGAAGGGGGTGCCTACGAAAAGTAACCGGAAGATGCGCCGAGTGAACAAAGAGATCGAATCAATTCTGAGAGGTATAATTGGTAAAAGAATTCAAGCTATGAAGGAAGGCGAGGGCACCAAAGATGACTTATTGGGTTTATTATTGGAGTCAAACATGAGACACACTGATGAAAACGGCCAATCCAGCATAGGGATGACAATTGAAGATGTTATCGAGGAGTGCAAATTATTCTATTTTGCCGGAATGGAGACCACATCTGTACTGCTCACATGGACGATGGTGGTACTAAGTATGCACCCAGAGTGGCAGGACCGCGCAAGAGATGAGGTTCTACGTTTGTTTGGCAAAAACAAGCCTGAGTATGATGGCCTAAGCCGCCTCAAAATCGTAAGTTTCCTCAAAATATATATTTGATTTCTTCTTTAACAACTTTTCAGGAGATGTGTAAAATGTTAATGATGTACGGTGCAGGTGACCATGATTCTTTATGAAGTTATGCGATTGTACCCGCCGGGCATTGCTTTCATACGGAAAACATACAAGGAGATGGATATTGGAGATATTACCTATCCAGCTGGTGTGATTCTTGAGCTACCTGTGTTGTTCATCCACCATGACCCAGATATTTGGGGAAGCGACGTGCATGAGTTCAGACCAGATAGATTTGCAGAGGGAATCTCCAAGGCGTCCAAGGATCCAGGTGCCTTCCTCCCATTCGGTTGGGGACCGCGCATCTGCATCGGCCAGAACTTCGCGTTGCTTGAGGCCAAGATGGCGATTTGCATGATCCTTCAGAAATTCGAGTTTGAACTCTCACCATCATATACCCATGCGCCACATACTGTTGTGACAATGCATCCTATGCATGGTGCACAGGTTAAGCTTAGGGCGATTTGATTTACGAGATATATTTCTATCCACTGTAATCATCGTATTCCTGCAGATATGTGTACCATGGCTTTAATATGTCAAATAAACATTGTAATGTGTTAAAAGTAGAAGTTACATCTCATGTAATGAGAATTTAGTAGGCTTGCCCGCACATTTGTACTGCTACTATCAACAATCCATTAGTGTTGTATTAAATTGAATGTCTCGTTATTCTTGTCTTATCATCATTATTTTACCACAATGACTTTTTATTATTGTTTTCTAAAGACTATAATGGATAACTTATAAAATTATACATTGGAAACGTTAGTTAGACTATTTTTTGTAATGGTGATGGTTGGTCATAAAAATCCATGTCGAACGGTAGTTTGGGTTATCTCTTTCATAACGTCATTGTCCGGTAATTTAAAAGAAAAATATGTGGAGGGCTATTTGGGCTGTTTTTCAAAATGAAATTGGTAGGTATTTTTCTTTCTTTTTTATTTAATTAATATGATAATTTCTAACCCTTGAGAGAGTTTGTGGATAGCTACTTTTCTGGGCTAAATATTAATACAATGGATTGACTCAGTTCAAACTTGTATTACTCGATAAAATAGTGTATACCATGCGAATGTTTTATATCATTACTGAGCACGAAAATATGACCTCTACCGAAATAGGACCTCATTGGTCTCACCTTCCTCCATTCACTCAACTGGAAGATATCCCCTTTCTCTGTTAAACCGTATAGCTCCGACTCCCCATCGATCAAGTATATGTTTATACTAGGCCGTTTTTATGGTACCTCAAAACAAATAGGCCGTTTTTATGGTACCTCAAAACAAATATGGAATATTCACGAAATTATTTTATCATTTTGCTTCTAGTTGGCAGTATGTAACTGAACATAACCTCAGTCGTTTACGAAACAACTAATGACAATACAGTTCCGTTCTTAAAAAAAAAAAACTCATGTCGATTCGTGTAGACATGCAATTTCGTCCTTTTGTAAAGCCAACACCGTAATAACGCAACTTGGTGCCGATGTTGCCTATGAATTCACAATCCTGTTTAGTTGCATATTATATTTTGGCCACTCTGATTATGGCATGTATTCAACATTCTACAGAAGACGGAGCTCAACAGAAGCAAGGAGAGAGCACGTATACATGTCATGAGAGTTACCTCTCAGTCTCTCGCCAATCGTTTCATCCAATGATCCATATGCATCCGGTTCCTTCCCCACCAAGTTCCTTAGGAGCAAGGTACAGCCTGCTGTATGGCTGATCACAACGTCCATTAGTCTTCCACTCACCATAAACAATTCCGTGGAGTAGACTTATTGAACAAGTGGACCCTCTGTTTAACCTGATCCTAAATAGCGCACCAAAACCATCCCAAGTCAAAGTATAGTTGCATCACCACCTAACTTTACAAACAGTTTCTCCTCCGCCTTGTCGAGAGAGCAATGGTCCTAGCAACTTTGTTTGCAGCTGAGGCTTCAGTCCCATGGGGCCTCCTGGGTCTTGTTCTCCTAGGGAAGTTCGTCCGTCTGGTGGACCAGCTGTGGTGGACGCCTCGGCGGATCGAGAGAACGCTGCGTGCGCAGGGCCTGCGCGGCACCTCGTATCGCTTTCTCATTGGCGATCTCAAGGACTACAGCCGCCTAATTAAGGAGGCGTCGTCTAGGCCGTTGCCGCTACGGTGCCATGATATCAGACCCCGTGCCGTGCCATTCACCTACAACCTCGTCCGGGAGCATGGCAGGGCGTTCATCTCTTGGCTCGGCCCCTACCCCAAGGTGACTCTCATGGACCCAGAACTGACCAGGGAAGTGAAGTCCAACAAATTCGGACATTTCGAGAAGCTCAAGTTCCCAGCGCTGTCCAAGCTGCACGGCGACGGCGTAGCAAACCACGAGGGCGGGAAATGGGCCAAGCATCGGAGAATACTGAACCCTGCATTCCATCTTGAGAAGCTCAAGGTACGTTAAATCTCTGGAGGGTGGTGTGCATAAATGTGAATTGAGATTTTCGGGTATGCGTATAGTTGGTTTCCTGAATCAATAACCCTGCTATTCATGCCACACAGCATATGCTGCCGGTGTTTTCTGCATGCTGTGAAGATATGGTCAGCAGATGGCTGGAGTCCCTCGGCTCAGACGGTTCATGCGAGCTGGATGTTTGGCCTGAGCTCCAGGCCCTCAGTGGGGATGTCATTTCGCGCGCCGCATTCAGCAGCAGCTACCTTGAAGGAAGAAGGATCTTCCAACTACAGGTCGAGAAGGATGAGAGCATCATGAGAAACATTCAGAAGATTGTCATTCCGGGTTACATGTGAGTTAGTACTATAGTTGAAAAAGTTCATTGGTTCTCAAAACAAAACGTTAATTGCTTCTCAAAACAAAAGGTTCACTGGGATTGACTCATTTTAAAGCATTTTTAACATTTAATGATCTTAACTTCTGAGATGATACATGACTGAATAAAGTAGATGTTGCAAGAGAATATGTGAAATCAATCTTTTGAATCTTTCATCGTTATTATACACATCGCAATGAGATCAGAATGTTTGTATTTGTTACCCATCAAAATATGTGTAACTAATGGATAGCAATAATCTGAAAATTGATAATTCATTATCTTTTCGGTAAAAAAATAACTTATTATCTTCTATGCCTCATTAACTTATTGTTAACTATCACGTTGTAGTTTATTAGTTTCTTTAATGCGTATTTAGCGAAAGTGATATATGGTTCCAATCTTAGAATTAGAATATATAGCTGGATACAGGTAATGGAGTCTATAATAAATCATATTTTTGTATTTGCGCTCTTTTCTCGTTTATACTGAAAATACTAGCACGGGGTTGACATTTTCAGGTTCTTGCCTACCAGAAGTAACCGAAAGATACACCAACTGAATAATGAAATCGAATCAATTTTGCAAGGTATAATTGGGAAAAGAATTCAAGAAATGAAGGAAGGAGAGAGCACCAAAAATGACTTACTAGGACTGTTATTGGAGTCAAATATGAGATACAAAGATGAGAATGGGCGATCCAGCACAGGGATGACCATTGAAGACATTATTGAGGAGTGTAAGTTACTCTACTTTGCAGGAATGCATACCACATCTGCACTGCTCACATGGACCATGGTTCTACTAAGTATGCACCCGGAGTGGCAGGACCGAGCAAGACAGGAGGTGCTAAGTTCCGTTGGCAAAAACAATTTCGACTACGGTGGCCTAAGCCGCCTCAAAATTGTTAGTCTTTTTTTATTACTTGAACTTAATCAGGCATCAACTATATATGTAAGATTATTTCTAAAATGCTCTTGATCTATGTTGCAGGTGACCATGATTCTTTATGAGGTTCTTCGACTATACACGCCAGCTATTGCTTTCATGCGGAAAACATCCAAGGAGATAGATATCGGAGGCATCACCTACCCAGCTGGTGTGATCATTGAGCTTCCCATGCTCCTCATCCACCATAACCCAGATATTTGGGGAAGCGACGTGCATGAGTTTAGGCCTGATAGGTTTGCAGAGGGAATCTCCAAAGCGTCCAATGACCCTGGTGCCTTCTTCCCTTTGGTTGGCAAAAACAAGCCTGAGTACGGTGGTCTAGGCCGCCTCAAAATTGTTAGTCGTTTTAATTACTTGAACTTAATCCGGCGTCATCTATCTACAAAATGATTTGTAAAGTTCACTATCTATGGTGTAGGTGACCATGATTCTTTATGAGGTTCTTCGACTGTACACGCCGGGTACTGCTTTCATGCGGAAAACATCCAAAGAGATAGAGATCGGAGGCGTCACCTACCCAGCTGGTGTTATCATTGAGCTTCCCATGCTCCTCATCCACCATAACCCAGATATTTGGGGAAGCGATGTGCATGAGTTTAGGCCTGATAGGTTTGCAGAGGGAATCTCCAAAGCGTCCAATGACACTGGTGCCTTCTTCCCTTTCGGTTGCGGACCGCGCATCTGCATCGGCCAGAACTTTGCGCTGCTCGAGGCAAAGATGGCTATCTGTATGATCCTTCAAAACTTTGAGTTTGAGCTTGCGCCAACATATACTCATGAACCACATCTCTTGATAGCACTACAACCTATGCATGGTGCATATGTTAAGTTTAGGGCTATCTGATCAAGCTATATAACTGGGGCGTACGTTAGCACTTATGTAAGAGGAGTTCTGAATAGTTCAACAAAACATTTTACATGTTTTCAAGATGAATAATGTACAATGGGCCTTTAAGTTTTTCATGTAACACTGAGTCATAATGCTTTTACTTTTGTTCATCAACTATTTAATTAGTAAACTTATCGTGTGTATGATTGTAACACCCTCATTGTAAGAATATATATCAACAAAAGGCACTCAGAGTTTGTACCTTTCAATTTTATACAGAATGAAAATTTTAATCAAATTCATTTAAAAGTGAACAAACATATATATGCGGAAGAAAATTCCCCACCGCCTATGATTAACCATCTAGTTTTGGTAGCTCCCTTGCATAGTGATATACTACTATCTTAACTACTAAATTAGTGGTGGACCCCAAGTGTCCCATTTAATTGGATACTTTATTGGCTGGATTGCTTATTTAGGATGGATCCCAGAATAAAACTACTTTTACATTTGTCCTAAGTCAAACATTTTTAATGATAGTGACAAATTCATAATGATTATCCTAAAAAAATGTGTTATTAGATTTACTGTGAAAAAAATCTTAGGTGCAAAACTTAAATTGTCAATCGTTATGTATTTTTATCTATTGTTAGTCAAAGTTAAAAGTGTTGATTCAGGCCAAAACTAAAACTAGCTATATTCTAAGATGGATGGAGTAATTAATACAAAATAATTATGAACAATTTTATGATTTGTCTATTCCCTTTATGTTAATTAGTGGTTAAGATTGGAAAATTCATAAAGGCAATTCCATGTAGTGATAGCTCTATCATATCAAAAGTTTCCATAATGGATTTCTTAGAGTGCCACTCAAGACAAAGGTGTTAGTCCACCTTTCATTTTCTTCATGTGAATAGAAGTTTTATCCAAGACTTTCTGAATGCTATTGATAGGATGGGTGCACTAATACGGCCAGATGCTCTTTCTCTTGTTATTCTATGGATTTCTATGTTATCTTTTTTTTTTTTGTCAACATGTGTATATAATCATCTCCTCTACAGCATGTAGGTTAACTAGTTTGTTTTCCCCTTGAGTCTAATGTCACTCACTATTTTGTAAAAAAATAAAATGGCATTTCTGAATTCTCTCTAGTAGTTTTGAATATCACGAGTTTGTGCTAACAGCATTCATCGTGCGAAAAAAAAATCAAACTACTCTGTTGCCTCCATTATCTAGAACTCTGAGGCAAAGCATTACCCGCTCTGTTCTCCATTCATGGACTTGGGGAAAACAGAATGATTTATGTGCTCCACAGTTTGAAGGAAAAATTTGTTGTGGCACACTCGAAAGATGTAGTTTCGGGTATAGCACACCGCGACTTCCGTATTTTGCTTAGGCACACTCCAAAATCTTGGTTCTTAGCCACAACACACTAAAACAGCATAAAGTGATATCTTCAACTTTTTCGATCTCTTTGTACGAAATACACTAGAAGTTAAAACTTTGCACAAAGATAAATTAAAGTGTTGCATTCTCTACCCATGTGATTTTTTGTAGATGTTTTTTTTCAAATTTCCACATAATTTGGTTGAAAAACAAAGATTATTTTCAATGAAAAGTTATATGAACTGTTGAGAAAAAATCTAAAAAAATCACATAGATCAAGAGTGCAATAGTGTATAGTTGTGCAGAGTTTCAATTTGTAATGTGATTCTTGTAATGAGATAAAGCAGTTGAAAATATCACATCTATTTGATTTAGTGTGGCACAACAAAGAGTCACAATTTTGCAGTGTGTTGTGCCTAATATTGCGAGCTGCGATGTGTTGTCCCCAAAACCATGTCTTTCTAATGTGCCACAACAAATTTTCCCCAGTTTGAATTGTAGGCTCAGCATCAGAAAATCAACCTTCCTTACATTTCAAAAGGATATATAAGTTTTTTTTGCGGTGGAAGGATACATAAGTTTAATTAGCCTTCAAAGGTGACATTTGTACTGATCGCTGTCGGAATTTCTTCTCCAAGTTGCTAATGGGCATAGCGTGGGCCTCCTCATGTTTAGCCAAAATTATTATCATCATCATTATTGTTGTTGTTGTTGTTGTTGTTGTTGTTTGACGTATAAAATCAGAAAGGAGGGAGTAGCATCAGAAACAACCTTATTTCTTTTTTGCAAAGAGCAGCGTGAAAATGAAACCTTCGAAGCAACCTTCGTTTTCTTCGTAAAGGATAAACTAATTTAACCGTTTAAGGGAAGAGGTGCCAATATAAACTGATCACCGTCGGAATTTCTTCTCCACCAAGTTGCTAATGAGCATAGGGTGGACCGGACCTCCTCATGTCTGACCAAAATGTTGTACTGGCTCAGTCTTACACTCCAAGAAACCTTAAACAAAGGAGCACGTGATACGAACCATCAAACCAGGCGGCACTTGTATTTAACCTGGCTCCAATGCCGTACCACTTTCATATCTCTCTAGTCAAAGTCCACTTGCATAGTTGCATCAGCAATGGTTCTTCAAGCGTTGCTCGAAGCTGCCGCCTCGGTGCCCCGGAGCTACCTTGTCTGCGGTGTCCTAGGCCCTGTGCTCCTGTGGCAGGGCGGCCGGCTGCTAGACCGGCTGTGGTGGCGACCGCGGCGGCTCGAGCGAGCTCTGCGCGCGCAAGGCCTCCGTGGCAGTTCGTACCGCTTCCTCACCGGCGACCTCAAGGAGTTTAACCGGCTCAAAGACGAGGCCTGGTCGAAGCCGCTGCCGCTGGGGTGCCACGACATCGTTCCGCGCGTCACACCGTTCATCCACAAGAACGTCCGGGAGAACGGTAAGACATGCTTCTCGTGGTTCGGCCCGATACCGGCCGTCACCGTTACAGACCCTGCGCTAGTCAAGGACGTGCTCTCCAATAAGTTCGGCCACTTCGAGAAGCCCCAGTTCCCGGCCTTGTCGAAGTTGCTCGCCGACGGCCTCACGAGCCACGAGGGTGAGAAATGGGTCAAGCACAGGAGGATCCTCAACCCTGCATTCCATCTCGAGAAGCTCAAGGTATAAAGTTAGTGATTGGTTTGTTTTCAGTCACTACAATGTTTTAAACTACTTAGTTAATAAATTAAACCGAGCTTGTAATTGATCCTCGGAGCGTATGCAGCTAATGCTGCCGGCGTTTTCTGCGTGCTGCGAAGATCTTGTCAGCAGATGGATGCAGTCCCTTGGCTCTGATGGTTCATGCGAGCTGGACGTCTGGCCGGAGCTTCAGGGCCTCACTGGAGATGTCATTTCCCGCACCGCGTTTGGCAGCAGCTACCACGAAGGCAGAAGGGTTTTCGAGCTCCAGACCGAGCAAGCTGAGCACTTCATACCCGCCCTAATGAAGATTGTCATTCCAGGTTACCTGTAAGTAAATGCTACTCCAGCTTACTTTCGCACACTCCCAGCTGCGACTTCAACTTCAACTGGTGCTGCTTATAGTTACTTAACCATTCGTCTTAGACCAGTCTCAGTGTATACTTTCATTTCACACTTTTTAAGAGTGCCACATCAGATTTTGAGTTTTCACATGACAAATGAAATGACCTCTCTCAATGCATAATTTCATCTAACGGTTTCATAAGCAAAGCATGACATTAAATTCTTGTATTGAGATTGGTCAAAATATGTTAGTATGAAAGTTTTGGCTCTCAATGGGTCTTTCAGTGAGCTTTCATGTATATCAAAGTGTGCCACATTCCTTTCATGAGGATGAAAGGAACTTCTCTTCTATCATCTTAATTGATGTGCCATGTCATCTATTTTGCTGATGTGGCACCTTATTTAATGATGATGAAAGAGCCATTGAGACTGGCCTTATTTATAAATATTTATGCAAAGAGCTAAACATATATGTTAACCTCAAAGTGATTTGATGATATATCTAATAACATTTATCACGTTAGATAGCTAATTATTTAAATATATGTTGTTAGTCAAAGTTTAATGAAAAAGTCATTTGTGTCATTATTTAAAAATTGAGAGAGTATACTAATATTTTGCCAAGAAACGGAGGCACCACATTCGCTCTCAAGTGCTAGAAATTACCACATTAATTGAAGAAAAAAAAAGAAAAATTAATCACCATTGTCATTATAGAAAATAGCCCAAAATACCTCTTCACATGTTCTTAAAATT
>LAPY01001396.1:0-13750 GCA_000970635.1 Eragrostis tef
AGCGCTTCAAGAACGAGTACCTGCGCCGCGTGGTGCCCTGGGACAAAACCGGCGTCTCTTGGAACAGCTTCCCCTACTTTGTAGAGTAAGCATTGAAAACACCACGCATGCCCACCACCTGTTTGGTGTTTTGTTCCATGAAATTGACTCAGTTGCATCATGCTCTCTCTCTCTCTCTCTCTCTCTCTCTCTCTCTCTCTCTTCCCAGTGCGAATGCAAGGCAGCTGCTGAGCGAGTGCGTGGCATCACACCTGCGGCACAGGGATTTCACCTTGGAGTATGGTTCCGGGCTGCAGTCTTCCAGGGAGAGGATATTGCTTGAGAGCTTGCCAGGTGTTGTTCGGGAATAGAGCCTATGCTTCATAAAAACGTTAGTTTTTCTTGTTGTATGGTAATTTTTATGAGGTTCTACAATGCAGGGACTCGACTTTATCGGGAGAGATTGGTGAGAGCACTCGCCAATGACTTGCGCGTACCATTGTTGGTTCTTGACAGCAGTTTTCTAGCCCCATTTGTAAGATAATCAGCTGTTCCTGTATCAGAAGGTTTTAGATTTACACTTTGCTGCGTGAGCTAATGTCTGACTTTGTAGGATTTTGGTGAAGATTGTTCAGAAAGCGAGGAAGAGGATAATCATGCAGAGTCACAGGATGAAGTTTCCGAATCAGAGGATGAAGGTGAATCTGGAGAAAGTGATGATGAAGATGCTACTAAAACTAAAGCTGTGGAAACCCTAACGAAGCTACTTCCGGGCACTCTTGAGGAATTTGCTAAGGTATATCTGTTTCTGTTAAGCTACCTTACCATAAAAATTGCATCTGGTTGTTCTTACTGAAGTCTTACTTCAATATATCTTGCTCTTTTTTTCTCATCAGTTTAGGAAACCAAAGTACTTTATAAACCTTTACATTTAGCTTACGGACATGAATGACCTGTACACTACACAACAAAACCAACAGAATACTAAAGAGCTAATATTACTAGTAGTATATAGCATTGAACTTATTAAAGCCAGCCTTGCAAGATGGACCTGTTTCCATTATTTTCTACCACAGTGCTAATCCAGGTTGAACAGCTATTTCCTCATTTTTAGAATCATTTTTGTTTTCTTCTCCTCCTGCTTTACAACTTATATGTGTTTGCTTCTGCTTCCAGAGAGTTGGTGTACATGAAATTTCTTCAGCAGAAGAATCCTCTGGCACTACTGAGTCATCTGAAGAAGATAAAAGGCCACTCCAAAAGGGTACATGACTTACCCTTTTTGTGAATACTGAGTGTTTTCCCTAGTTGACTTTAATTATATAATGGTGAACTGTTTCTCTTAACCAGAATAAACATTTTGATTAAATGACAGATTCTATTTTAGTGCAGCCTACTCAGTGCTAAGTTCTGCTTACTGCTCTTAGATTATAGTCAATGCTATGGAAATGTTATGGGTACTTTAGATAAATTCTGTATTTCTGTTAGCCCATACTAGCAACTCAGATACCTCGTCCGCATCTAATTTACTCTCTTAGGTAGCCAAACATCACTTTTTCCATAGAACATTTCATTGCAGTTATGCATCTATGCAATGCAACAAACTATCCCTTGTACATGCTAAGTTTTAAACTTTTCATGAATTTAACTTTACAGAGCAGTGGTCTACTGGCTTATGATGCAATCGACCCACTCCTGTGAATTATGAAATTCAAGCCAGACCTTTTTACTACTTACATTACGTACTCTGAATGAGGGTATGGCCACCTTTAACTTTTGCCCATTGTTTCCAGGAGATAGGGTTAAGTATGTTGGAGCATCAGTGGTTGTTGAAGCAGATCATAGGTACTTGTTGGAGTGATACTCTCCTAATTTTGTTTTTGTGTGCACTAATAAGTAGAAAGTCCGATGCATTTCATTTCATTGGATCTGATTAACCACTTAATTTTGGCCAGTCAACTTTTTGGTACCCCCTTTGTCAAACAAAGTTGATCACACAAATGGTTGTTACATACTCGAGTATTATATGATCGGATGAGTTTCTTTAAGGCGAATATTAACTCTTTTTCTGTAGCTTAGTTGACCAGCGTGAGAGGCTTGCAGGCTGCTGGTAGAGATTTCAGACAATGTTTAATGGGTCTATGATCCCGAATAACTATGGAAAGATGTGATGAGGCAAACTTTTATAAACTCAAAATTTTCCATCCAATAGATAGTTCAATATTTTGACAAGATTATGCATATACGTGTGGGGACGCTATGAGCAGCAGGCTCAGGCAAAAACATGGGTGGTCCTACATTTATGTGTGTAGGATAGGAAGTGCATGCATGATTGTTATCTTGTATGTCTACATGAGCCCATACTTTTCTGTGTTCTCAGCTGTTAATTTGTACATGCTTTGTAATGCTGACAAAAACTTGTGAATAAATGCTTCCTGGTGTCAGGATGGCATGCTGCCATATGTTTGTACTGCATGTTGTCCATCTTACATTTTTCCTTACCATGGTTGTGGTCTTACGATTGTCATACTAATTGGGCTTATACCAATCACGATTCATATCATATATTTGATACCGCAGGATCATTTTGGGGAAAATACCTGTTCAAGATGGCTCAAAGAATGCCTACACCTGTATTAGTGGCAGGTGGGTGGATAAGTCTTTCTTGTACAGAATAGGGCTAGAAAGTTTTGAGAAAAATGCATCGCTCTACGGTATTGCCATGCTTTTTCAGTTTGTTTATGCCTTCCAACAATCAGTATTGGTTTGGTTTCCTTCAGAAGGGAGTCCACCTTTGACATTTGTCATCGAAATAAATTGAGAATAATGACAATGAACTACTTTAAAATTGAGATTATTCCATCTTTTTGTTTGTAGCACACTGTGGTGGCATTAATCACCAATACTGTAGACTATTGGGAGGTTGTTACAGACTTGCACCAAGTCAAGCATGCAATTCTAACATGATTTTTTTTAGGACTTTTCAAGGTGAGATTGTACCTTTCAATGAGCATTGGGTTCATTGAACATTTTGCAACTGTTGTGAAAGCCTTTATGTGCTTAGAATTCCTAGTTTTATGCAGCACGTTCCCAAGGGCTCTTATTTACTCATGTTCAACCTGAGTCCAAATTTCTTTTCTGATTATTGATTTGATCTCATGTACAAATTTCTTTATATTTGTACTTGAGCCTGACAATGGAGATGCTATTTCCCCTCCAAATATAAGCACACTGTTCTGATCTATGTTTAATCATAAACATTCTTCTATCTGCTAAAATTGCAGAACTTTATCAAACGGACAGCGTGGAGAGATATATGAGATCAATGGCGATCAAGTGGCTGTTATATTTGATCCCCCTGAGGAGAAGCTGGCTGACGGTAAAAATGAAGAAGCAAACGAAGAGCAACATACTAAACCAGCACTTTACTGGGTTGACAGTATGCTTCTAGTACCAAGCCTCCAAAGTGCTATATTCAGTTTGGAAAACTCTGCAACCTTAACAATGTTCTTTCCTTCTTCTTCTTTTTTTTTGGGGTATTTTAGCTCAGGACATTGTGCGTGACACTGATATTCAGTCGAAAGATTGGCATATCGCGATTGAAGCACTTTGTGAGGTATCTTGTTGGACAATGTTGTTTGTACTTGGTGGACACTGCTCAGCCTGTTGTGCATATTGTTAGATGTAAAGTTTTTGTATTTCATATGATCCAATCATGAACTTATCTATAATCGGATGCTTTTGGTTACAAAATAGGTTCTGCCATCTCTACAACCAGCCATTATTTATTTTCCAGACAGCTCCCAATGGTTGTCTAGGGCAGTTCCACAATCAGATCGCAAAGAGTTTGTCGAAAAGGTAGAGGAAATGCTTGACCAGCTTAAAGGACCTTTAGCTTTGATATGTGGGCAGGACATTGAGGAGGCAGCTGCAGAGCCCAATGATAAAGAACCAGTAAGCCATATAAACGCCCGTAATCCTAGATGCTTGCATTCAATGATTGTTTCTGATGCTTGCATTCAATGATTGTTTCTGATAGTTGTTTTGCTTAAATACAGAAGACATTGTTAATCCATAATCTTGCTGAGCTGGCTGCACTGGTAATTTTCTTGCTAACCTGTTTATATAATATATGTTTTTCCCCTGATCCTCTGCTGCAACTGGCCCTGAAAACATTCTTGCATATTCCATTTGGTTAGCTGTGTATTTGTCTCATCTTCTACTCATCTAGATTTTAATTACAACATAGCATGCGACTGGACGGTACAACATTGCCCTAGTATTGCAACTGGTAGTCTCTTTGGCTTTCTTTAATCTATTCTTTCCACACTTAGCTTGCAACTGGTGCGGACTACAACGTTGCCCTAATATTAGCTACGATAATGACTCAAATCAAATGGAAACCAAATTAGTACAGTTTCTTCATGTATTTGTTACTTAACCTAGTCTGCTGAAGGGCCCCATGAACTCTGTTTATTATGCTAAGCGGTCACATTATTAGCCTAGAAATTAAAATTGACAGTAGACAGTTTTATAAATTAATAACCAATGTAGATTTGGTATCTAATGCATGATCAGTAAGGAAAGACACGATGGCATGCAAGACAGTCATGTACCTTCAACGTCAAGATAGAGTCGTATTCGAATTCACGTCATGTACGTATAGTACGCCAGCGTTGTATGACGGCGGCAAGGCTAGCTGCATAGGCGTCTTCAAGAAAGGCTGGAAGGAGCAGAAGCTTCTACGTCAAGTTAGAGTCGTAGCTAGATTAGTTTCCTTGTCTGTTAGAGGTTGTTTTCCTTGTCGTATACTACTAGGACTGTTTAGGCCGGTGGCTATATAATGCCCCGAGATGCATCAGTTGAATTAAGTATTAGCCCAAAAACTACTTCATATCCCGAGTCTTGTTGGCTGGCGACGTTTCACGACGGTGCTGACTTCCAAGTATCTGGTTCGGCGACAGCGAACCCGACCTCCTGTCTTTCACCCATACAATCTGCGTTCAAGATCACAAGCCAAGACGTCTACAGCGATAAGCTGTGACATCTAAACTTGACATTTGTTATGCTTTGCTCAATGCATCCTTGTTGTGCAAGAAAATAGAAGGATCCTTTGATTATGCATGCTTTCTTGCTTTGTCTTTTTAAGTTTCTATGCTCTCTGAGTAGATCTTTCCTTTGTAACACTACATATTATACAGTTTGTTAAATGCTTGGTGCATTGCAACATCAGTGCTGAAACTCCTGTATTTTCGGTCATCCTTGAAGCGATTGGCAGGGGGGAGAATAGCGCAGCAGGTTTTGAGAACCATGAAAGCTTTTGGGAAATATTCAAGGGCCCGTGACATATCAAAGCTTTTCAGAAATAGATTCGTCATTCCTCTTCCGAAGGTACCCTTCCCAAACCCAAAACAAGTGTTGACTTGTTTCTCTTGCTGACACATCTCATCTATTCTTCTTTCAATAGCATTTGGTGCTTAATAACATGCTTACAACAATCTCTCCCTTGCTTGGGTAATGCCTTAGTATCTTAAGCTATTTGTCTGCTTATATTTGTCTCATCAATGTACAGGATGATGAGCAACTGAGAATTTTCAATAACCAGATTGAGGAGGACAGAAAGATAATTACCTCAAGGCATAACCTTGTAGAGTTGCACGAGGTATTGGAATTGCTTCCTGAGTTCGAATCACTAATTTTAGTCCTTGCGGTGGTTTAGTTTCATTTCTTAGCTCCTCAATTTCTTGCTGTATCATGATTCATAAAATGCAGGTGCTTGAACAACATGACCTATCATGCGAGGATCTTTTGCATCTGAAGACAGACGGCATTGTTTTGACAGAAGAAAGTAAGTCTGGTGTCTGGATCCTTATTATGATTTTTATGCTATGTTTTACCCTGAGTACATTTTCTTTTTATCATTCTGTGGGCATGCATTCTATATACATATCCGGGAAAGCCACGTTCCCTCTATGCACGTCGGACGCCACAGAACTGGAGTAGGCAAAATGTGCCCAGTAATTTGGCGTGGGCCCAATTATTATGAAGCCCCTTATGATTGGTCTACATGTTAAGATTTATTTTCTCGTACCTAGTAAATGCAACCAGTCTTACCAATCCTATGGTGTAGCCAGAAGCACGACCAGTGCTTACCGCATGTATTTGTACTGTCGATTGCAGGAGCAGAGAAGGTTGTTGGATGGGCTAGGAGTCACTATTTGTCATCAGCAGTTAATCCTTCCGTAAAGGGTGACAGGCTGATCATTCCCCGCGAAAGGTATCGTCTTAGTGGTCATGTCATTTAGCCATCTTTCATAGCTGGGCACTAATTAATCTTATCATTTCTTTTCCTCAAGTCTGGATCTAGCCATTGCTAGGCTGAAAGAGCATGATGCTTCCAATACAAAGCTCTCTGAAAACATGAAGGTACCTTTTAGTTTTGCTGTTTCATGAAGTTAGCTTTTCTGTTAATTGGAAGATTTACGTTCTACACCCTGGCAAGTCTTCTATTGTGTTACATACAAACTTAAAAGGTGCATTACTGCAGATATTGGCAAAAGATGAGTATGAGCGCAATTTCATTTCAGCAGTTGTACCTCCCAACGAAATTGGAGTTAAGTTTGATGACATCGGTGCTCTCGAGGATGTCAAGAAGACACTGGATGAACTTGTTACTCTGCCAATGAGGAGACCGGAGCTTTTTTCTCGTGGGAATTTGTTAAGGGTACGCTTTTCTGCCGTACTAAGATACAAATCTGTTGGTCCTAGAGGCACTAACGTGAATGTTGTATGCTGTATGACTGAACGGAACAGAAACCAAGTTACTACACCAATCGGTAAAGAAGTCCTAGGAGATTTTCAATAAAAAATAAGATATCTGAAACAAATCTAAAACTTTAATTTTACTTTATCAGCAGTACTTCTTTTGTTGTGTTATGTGAAATTTTATTCACTGTTCTTTTCATCTTTATTTGATTTTTAATCAATTAAACATGGCATTTTGTTTTGGACCTCTGTTCAGCCCTGCAAAGGCATATTGCTTTTTGGGCCTCCAGGAACAGGAAAAACACTTTTGGCTAAGGCACTCGCAACAGAAGCTGGAGCAAATTTTATAAGCATAACTGGTTCTACTCTCACGTCAAAGGTATTTTTATCTGACTCCCTTCTTGTACCGGAGTCATATTATTTGGGCAATTGAACTGAATGGCAATATAAATCGTTTATGAGAAGTTTTCTTTAAATCTCCAGAGTTCGATACAATCATTTGTAATTTCTCATTTTTGGCATTCTACTGACACTTGCATGGCTAGCCTTTTCCCCTTCGTCAAACATACAACAATAACAGCCTACCCCAACTTGCTTGGGGTAAAAGGGCTTTGTTGTTGTTGTCAAACATACAACAATAATGAGGCACTCATAGCTGAGATAGTCTATGATAAGTGATAACAGAGCATTCTATATATAAACACAGGCATTGACCTTATCAGATGTTATATGGGGGTAATATCTCATGTAGCCTAGACTAATTTCAGCTGTGTGCACTGCTGCTATCTACAGTGTCAATTCTCCTGTGTTTTTTACTAGTGTAGAAATTTTTTATTTTCATCAAACTTCTCATCATGGAACTTGAGTTCATTGAGATTTTTCTCACTTCTATTTGCTTGCCCATCTATCTGTTAACAGTGGTTTGGAGATGCTGAGAAGCTCACCAGGGCACTTTTCTCCTTTGCCAGTCGACTTGCCCCTGTTATTATATTTGTGGACGAAGTAAGTTTTTGTTTAATTGAAGAGACTTAAATGATTATTGATTTTGTGGAGGACACCGTTAGTTCCCCCTTGCACTTAGCTACCATTTTCTAGATCATCCTGGATCTACTGATTATAGTGCAACTTTGATTTACTAATGACAGGTCGACAGCTTACTCGGTGCAAGAGGTGGTTCGTTGGAGCATGAAGCAACGAGAAGGATGCGGAATGAATTTATGGCAGCTTGGGATGGTCTAAGGTCCAAAGACAGCCAAAGGATCCTTATTCTTGGCGCAACAAACCGTCCATTTGATCTGGATGATGCAGTAATACGGCGTTTGCCTAGAAGGTAAGATCTTTTTTTCTTTATTCCAATTAAGTTTCAGCTGTTTGGTCGACCAAATATAGTAACGATTTTTTGGTTGATCTATAGGATATATATTGACCTTCCGGATGCACAAAATCGAATGAAAATTCTTAAGATTTTACTAGCGAAAGAAAACCTCGAATCTGACTTTAAATTCGACGAACTCGCTAATGCGACAGAAGGTTACTCTGGAAGTGACTTGAAGGTATTATGCTTAGAGCTCTTTATAATTGCTCTGTTTTTCTCCATTGCACCTGAAATGTTCAGTGACCATCATTTCATGTGTATATCTGGATTCATTTGGTGCTTTATCTGCAGAACCTATGCATAGCTGCAGCATATAGGCCAGTTCATGAACTTCTAGAAGAAGAAAACAAGGTGCTGGTTCTTGCTTTCATATATTAGTACCTGCATTCTTAAGTTTATTAATGTGGCTCATATGGTTGCCATCTTTTCTTAGGGAGATACACGTAGAATGAAAAGTTCATTAAGGCCACTGAAATTGGATGACTTCGTCCAAGCAAAAGCCAAGGTATTACCATATTTTGTATCTCGTTTCCACTGCCCTATTCCATGTTGGATATATATAATTCTTTTTCACTTATCCCTACTCTCCTGTAACAGGTAAGCCCATCTGTTGCTTTTGATGCAACAAGCATGAATGAGCTAAGAAAATGGAATGAACAGTATGGGGAAGGTGGCAGCAGAAGCAAATCACCGTTTGGGTTTGGCAAGTAACATACTCCGGTGGTCAGTTTCTACACATCGTAGTGGTCATATAAGAAATCAGCAGTAGGGGCTAGATATTCTGGCTGTTACCTCTGCTCTGCCCGCGCCTTAAGTTGTTCTTCCCTCAGTTTTTCCCTAGAACCTATTTAAACAGTGTGGTCATCATGCACCCATAGCAAAATTACTGATCAGATGCGAAACTTTCCTGATCTTGTTTCCTGTTGTAATGTTACTGCCTCCCAGACGAGGCCTGAGAGAGCTGTAAATAGGCTAATTTTGATCCGGAGCTCACTGAAAGCACACTGATTTTGAAGACATATCATTTTGGGATTTTGATCCTTTGTCTGGATGATTTCAGAATGAACTCTGCACAAAGACCTGTTGAGCAGGCAGACACCGAACTCACATCGAATTCTCCACGGGGTTTGTTGTCTTGGATTCGTCCCTCGCTTCCCGGATGGTCATGCTGCGCCAGGTAGCTTCACTGTTGGTGTTGCGCTGTGCCGGGGCCGGTGTTGCAGTGCTGTGCGCTTGTATCTCTGCGACAATCAGTACTGTGACCAGCAACAGTTGGTAACAAGTACTCCCTCCATCTAAAAATAGTGTTCATCTAGAGATTTTTATTTGTCTAACAATATAGTATCTCTTTAGACGAGTCCCACGACATCAAGGAGAATGTCGTATAACGGAGTCGGCATCATTGAAATAAATCCAGTTCCCGCTGCAAAGTAATGAGGCAGGGGTGCAAAACGTTAAAACAGGAAGAGGAATAAAACTGTTTTAAATCTGAAACCATTCATTGACACATCGGGAGGAGAAAAACTTAATTACCACAGCTGGTGGTCGGCGTGAGTCATGTGAATAGATTAATGAGTATTTGGTGTTAATAAGGGCAAAAAGGACATTTTTCATCTCAGCTAATCTGTCTTAAAATTTTTAGATGGACACTATATTGTTAGACGGAGGGAGTACGGATTATAGCAACCGGTACGGTTCACCCGCTGCCGATCGAGGGACAGGATAATGTTGATTTTTCATCGTTGTTTCATTACAAGTGTGCTGTATCAGTTATCCTGCGTGTACAGTACCTTGCAGTCCTATTGTACGCCTGTTGGATTTGAACCTTACGTTCTACTCCTCCGGTCGCCGCAATGTAGCCTGTTGAAAAAGACACAGATGCGACGTTGGTGAGTTTGAACCCGCTTCAGCTGGAAAAAAAAAACATCCTCACATAACAGGTTCTCTCTGCAGTTGTATGGAGTAGAGGCCTTGTACCCTGACGTGTCTATCTGAATTTGAAACAAGTTTGTACGCCTTAATTTGTTTTCGTTCTCCAAAGACAAACTGATGGGTATACATTTTTACAAAGATCGGCACTGCTTTGAGCTGACTGAGCGTGAGAGACAACCAGGGATTGCAATCCCGCAGTAAACTAGACCGGTTTCTGCGAAAACCGAAAAAACCGGTTCGGTTTGGTTTTTTTAGGAGACCGATTTTTTATTTTAAATTAAACAAAAAATATGTAACAAAACTAGATCAAATTTGCAGTCCAAAGGTGAAGACCATACAACAAGATTCGATCGTTTGATCTGCCAAACAAATTGAGGAAGTTTGTCTGTACAAAGAGGAAGAAAAAAATCATTTTTTATCAGCCAACAAACTTTCTAGATTTTTTTGACAAAGCGAACGATTGAATTTTCGTGTTTCTTTTCTACCATGAAGCTGAAAATTTGATCTAGCTTTTTTACATATTTTTTGTTTCAGTTTTTTTTTTCAAATTTTTATTTTTTGTATTTTTTTTATTTTTTCTGTTCAAACTGGTTTTCCGTTTCCGTTGGCGGTATACCGGAAATACCGGTCGGGATTCTGGTGATTTCTAAATTCAAAAATTTATGATTTCAAATTTTGTCCGATATCCAATTCGATTTTTTTGGTATACCGGCTTTTTCGGTCCGAGCGGGTAAGAGCGATTAACGGAATTGCAATCCTTGGAGACAACACACTGCAGCAGGCGCGGCGCTTCCACAGCTGACAGTTTCACACTTTCACCCCTGCAGCAGCCGCGGCGCCCGCAATGCAGCGTCCTCCTCTTCCTCGCCACGAGCGGACCCCTACGCTGCCGACCACCGCCTCCACCTACCTCCTCCGCCCGCGCCCCCGCCTCCCCGTTCGCGGCTCATCCGGAGTGGCAGCTGCGGCGCCTCTTGTGGCCGCGGTCGCCTCCCCGGACCTCACCTGCTCGCACTACTCATCCGTGGCCGCCTCCCCATCCCCGCCCGTCTCTTCGACGAGCCGCGCACCCGGCAGCGGCCTCGTCGTCCTTACCGTCACTGCATCCGCGGTATGGCAACCGTTGGCCCGTCCGCATCTCACCTCGCATTCCTAATCCTTTTATTGTTACCACTTTAGTAGTGAGCATGGAGTCGAGTTTATAGTAAAATTAGACTTGTTATTCACATGAAAAGAGGTTGGAATTTCTGTCTTTCCAAGTGTAATAGCACATGGCAACTGAAGTTGCAGAAAATTTAACATCAATGAGACACCGATGAAGTTTATATTTGGCAAACATTTAAGGAAGTCACCTACTGTCACCTGTGTTCGAATTCACCACATGCATGAAATGCTCTTTATATCAAACTTGAGATTCCATTTTTCATCTGGCTGAAATATTTGAGTTTCTAAGCAAATAATACCTCCATTCTTAAATATATAGCATTCAAATGCGCACTAGTTTGTAATTGCACTGCTTAAGAATATTACGGTTTATGTGACCCACTTCCAATCTTATGTAGGTTGCAGTATCTGCATGCTTGGCTTTTTTTGCTGCGATTCGCTCCATGCTGGTATGTAAGAGGGAGGCAGAGTTTCTTGAAAAGTACTTCGATTCAGCTAGAGCGAAGCTTCCTCAAACTATGGCTTCAGTGAGACTTGTTGGAAGGGAGATTGGTGACTTGGCTTCAGATCTTAGTGATCTGAGGTACGTAATGATACATCTTACCTGTTCTTCTCCTATTTATTGAGTGTCATTTGTTTGTATCCATGTAAATTGATGCAATCGTTTAGCTTGACTCCCTGGAAATTGATGCTTCACAAAAATACGAACTGTGGCTACATATTTGTTGAGATGAATGTAGCAACATTCTTGGCCATGGTGGTTATCAAGAATGGAGATAGGTCGTTCTTTGTTCTATTCACAATGCTTCAGTTGGTCAATGTAGTCATGCATCAGAAAATGCTTGCAATTTGTGGTGACTTATTTGCCAAAGAACCTGCTTGCAATTTCTCTCCAAAGGTAAGAAAATATGTACGGTGATCTGGTGCCTGCTTTTATTCAAAGCCCAAATTAACTCAACTTCTAGGTTGTAAGTATACAATCTGTAGAGTATACCTAGCAACAATTTCCCATTCATTTTGATCTTCTCTGAAATTCCTTCTGAACCTAATATTCTGCTTCTCTTCCCTAGGAACCCTTGCGTCATATCATTACATATCTGTTGGAGGTAGGAAATTGGAGTTCTAAAGGAGTGCATCCCAACCAAACATATTTCCAAAACCTTATTTTTCTCCCCAACTGAATTCGGTGTTTCAACTTTATCTTGACTCTGGCAAAACTGAGAGTTACTTTGCTTCTGGATTTTAAAAGGTTATTATTATGGCATGCATTTTGCATCTGTGCATATCTGTGAACAAAGCTGCTAATGACGTCATTGTCTCGATCAGTCAAGAATTGACGAAGGGTGTGACAAGTTCCATGAGAATCGTTCATGCAGCTGAGGCTCAACTGCACCAGCTGACACCCTCGACCGATCCAGGTGATCCTCCAGTTTTATTGCATTAACATACTAGGTGATCTAGGACCATGGATCTTGATTTTCGCTTGATGTTACCAGGATCTCCAGATTCCCCACGGAATATAACACCCCGCCTCAAATTAATGAGGGGTTTGGCTAACCAGGATCTTGATCGGGGAATGCTTGGCGAAGCAAGCATTTCACATGACCACACTCATAAGCATAAGTAAAATAATTTTTCAACAAGTTTAGTTATTACATTGGTCCGACAATGGATATAAGGTACTCGATTCGAAAGACGGTTCTTAATACATAAAAGAGTTCGGAATTCGATTACAATAAAAACGAGCGGAAGCGAACACACGACGATATGGCTAAAGTGAATTTATGTCTGGCCATAGACACGATTTCACTCTTCATGCTCCGGAGACGGAGAAACAGGAATCACTTCAAAAGACCACTCACCTGCATAAACATTTTCAACAAAAGCCCTGAGCAACTAATACTCAGCAAGTCTTACCCGTCAAATTGGTCTCCTAAGACCGACTCCTAGCATGCAGGGGGTTGACATGGCAAAAGGTTTTCGCTTGCATAAATATAGCGCTAAACATTTATCCTTATTTCATATTTTAGCCCAAATTTAACTTTTATTGCAGAAATGTAAAGGTTTGCACCTACACTAAATCAAACATGTTGCAAACAATTTATTAAAATACAATTCAGCAATATTCATCCATTCAATGCACTTCTTACTACGAGGTGACACAGTGAACAAGTGGTACTCAATAACCGCGAGGGACGGCGACTCGAATCGATTTACATCCTGCAGGAGAAACCCGAGATACACGACGCACGCACACTCAAAAGAGTCACGCACGGCAACTTTTCACAAGACATCGTAAGGTCGAGCCGATTTCCCCTTTCCCGAGCACGCGTCCTCCACGCGACCCCCGCGCCGGGCAATCCGTGGTTAGCCCGCGTGCCCTCCCTTCTTACACAAACCCGCAACCACCATTCCATCTTCATCACCAAAAGAGAGGGGGTGCACCGTCCAACACATACAACATCGAGCTACATCAGTTTACTAGTTCCCATATCACTAGCATGCACTCGGTACTGTTCAAACTTGCTCAGCGGT
>LAPY01001396.1:84679-103298 GCA_000970635.1 Eragrostis tef
CCCGGTCCCCCTCGGGGTCCCCGCCCCCCCGGCGGTGTCCCGCCTCTACCTCCACTGGATAAGCAGGTCGGCGATCAAGAAAGCACTGGATCCCACCGTCGTCGCCGCCCACCGCCACTCCATCCTCTTCAACCTGATTGTCCCCGTCGAGGATCCTTCGTGGTGGCACATCTCCAGCTGCTTCCCCATCGACTACTTTGTCTACTCGGCCACCTCCTCATCGACACCGTCCCTCACGAGGCTGCCCCCGTGCTTCGAGGGTGGCTTTGTCAACCCCAAGCTTGATAAGCCTTTCAAGCCGTACCGGAGGCAGCAGCAGCGGTGCATGTTGGACCAGGACATGGGCCTCCTCTGCCACGGTGATGATGGCGAGTTCACCGTGGCGGATCTCACACACCGTTCCCCCCATGAGGTTGAGCTCTGCGTGCTGCACCACCGGCCTCCTACTTCTGGTACCATTCCGATGCAATGGAGGGTCCATAAGCTGCCCACTCCTCCTGACATGGAAATCAACCCCAGCCTGTGGACCACCGACGCCATCTTCCCCTTCGACGGATGCTTGTGCTGGGTCGACTACTACCAAGGCTTGCTGCTAGTTGATGTGCTCCTAACCAATAATGACAGCGACAGCGAGAGCAAGCCAGATCAGCAGCAGAAGCAGCTTCGTTACATCGCGCTGCCTAAGCAGGCCAGATCTCGCCGCCTCTACATCGACGCGTTCTCCCCTGACCCGTTTCGGCATGTCAGCGTCACTGAAGGTGGCATCGTCAAGCTCGTCTGCATCTTTACAAAAGATTGTTCATCTGACTTCAGCATCATAATATGGAGTTTTGACATTAACAAAGGCACTTGGATCAAGGATTGCAATGCCACTATTGGGACTGCTGAGTTCTTTGGTCTGTTCGATGCTGTCCAAAGTAACATTCCAAGGGTGACACCGAGCTTTCCGGTGGTGAGCTTGGCTAATTCAGATATCATTTGCTTTCTGCTGGAGGAGGAGTTGGAGGACCACATAATTTACTGGATGGCTGAGGTCAACATGAGGCACAAGGTGCTGCTGTCGACTGCTCCCTTAATCAAAGAAGTGGAAGAAGGATACTCCCCTGAAAAGCCCTGTAGGATGTTTTATGGTCAGTACTTTATCCCCAGCAAGTTCACCTCTTACTTGGGTCAGGATTGCGCCGCATGGTAATCATATATCATGTTTCTTTTTAATTTTTCTGTTGCTTCTTGCTACTTGCTAGTAGTACTGCATATATTCTAAACTTTTGCTAGTTTCTATTGTTTTGTATAGCACCGTCTAATGTACATTTTGAATTTTGAAGAAAACCCAATGGTCAACTAGGATAGCAAAACATAGTGCCTAGTCAAATGCTCAGCCAATCTCCAAGTGCTCGTAAATGTCATTCTTGTACATACCGGTAATGCTTTTTGGATGCAGTTGTACATGGTGTGAGATTTTGCAAATTTACTTAGACATGATCTTGGCTACTTTGATCAGCTTATTTTGGCGCGACCTTAATCGATAAATATTTTAACTGTGAACCAAGGAGCAATAATAGAAAAAAATTATGATTGCAGTGTCAAACTAAGCATAAATTGGAGAGTAATGGTCAAACAAAGTCTAAACTGAACAAATTGGAGAGCAATGGTCCAATTTGTTCAGTTTAGACTTTGTTTGACCATTGCTCTCCAATTTATGCTTACCTTTAGGCTTTTATCCTGTCACTAGGCATTATGTGCTGGGACTCTTCCATTATTTACCCTTCATATTGTTTGTGACAGATATAGAAACCTTTCAACTTTCTCTGAAATTGCTTATTTGGATGGGCTCTGTACTCTGCAACCGAAGTTGCATACTCGCTCCGTTTTTTAATTCGTGACGCTCAGACGGCGGGTTAGTTTCTTTTTAGTTCATTCCTGCTGTTGGAAAACAACAGGAATTAGCGAACAAAGGTAGTGCTTACAATGACCATAAAAATCGATGGCTATTTCACAATTGGAGTCCAAAATTGGGGTCAAAACGCAATTGCATATCAATCATGCTTTTGAAGTCCAATTGTGAAACAACTATCAGTTTTCAGATTGTGATTTCACCACAGGTTTTCAAATTCTATGGTGATGTTGCAAAAATTTTGTGATTTCACCACAGATGTTCTAAAAAAAATCTGTAGTGATCTTGCAAAATCTGAAATCCGATGGCTGTTTCACTATTGAAGTCCAAAATTGTGGTCAAAACGCTATTGTCCCATTTATAAAAGTAGGAGGACGATGCAAATAACTGTTCTACACATCTTCAACTAGTCAGGGCTGCAGGAATGTCTAGAGAGGGAAGAATCCTTTTCAGAGCTCTAGGTAGACTCGTTGGACTTGGAGGAAAATAACCAGCCTTGCTCCCAAGGAGTTCAATAGGTTTCAGTGCATCTGTTCCGCTTTAACTTCCACTTGAACAGAAAAAGGGTAAATTTCACTTACAATGACATAAAAAAGAAACATGAGTAGTAGGTAAATCAATTTATTACTGGGGAAGGCTACGCCAAAATTTTTAGTGCCTACTACCACAGCTGCTAGTAGTTAGGGATCATGAATATCTGGAGAGAGAAGAAACCTTATCAGAAAGCTTGAGGGTGGCCATGATGTCGAAAAGGCAGTCAGTCATGCTCTGAATGAGTTAATTAGCAATGCCTTGTTTATTTTGTACGTTCCTCTTAACAGAAAGATGTCTGTTTTGGTTTATCCTCACCTGAGCGTCCTTGTTCAGTAGGCGAATCCTGCGGTCCTGGGAGGATGGTGTTTAAAATTGTCGAGACATGCTGTATCACTTAACGTCAAGAAAAGAATATGTTTTCATGTCCATTACTTCGAACTACTCACTCCGTGCCATTTTGTTGAGCGCATTAGGCCTCGGCACAGAGACCAAGCTGCATTAGCGCTGGCGCAAAGAAACAATTTGATAATTTCAACTCATGAGACGACGCCTCGTTCTGCAGAAGTCCTGTGATGCCGCGTCAGTGTGCCCGCTGGGCAGAAACGATTTGCGTGCGGCAACATCGCTTGATTAAAAACTGAAACGCTTCCAAGGCCCAAGAAGCTCAACGCAAATGCAAACAACAAATAGATATTTTTCCATTTGCCTAATACACACGGAGGGAGTAATATATATGTATTGTGTCCTGCAACCCCCCAAGAAGAGCATTAAATACTGTTCTGACAGCAAGTCATCACATCCTTTATGGTCAAGTTTACCAGTTTCTGTCGTCTTCTTTCACTAGTATGTTTCATGTACTGTAGTTCGAACTAGCCAGCCTTTTGACTGCTCTTTTTCATGCAGTCGGAAACTAAGCATACTGATGCAAGAGGAGGCAAAAAAACAGCGCGGAGCGATGCAAAAGAAGGCGCAATTGGAGGAGGAGGAGGAGGAGAAGAAGAAGAAGAAGAATAAGAATAAAAATAAGAGGAAGAAGAATTAATTTAATGGAACGCATCCAGTTGCTTTCTCTATTTTGTTGATGCGTTTGAACATCTCTGCGGTCATACTTTGGACTTGCTGTGTGTTTAGTATACCGAGAGTATACCTGATACTCTGCTGTGACACGAGAGAGCTTCTGGTTGTGTTTTTTATTCATCTCATGGAGATTTTTGGGAAGGTTATGTTAAGGTAGTGCTTGGTTGCTCGAACGAGAATGGACTTGTATGGGATGGTTCACCTGGATGAGATGATTCTGAATGAGATGGTAATTTGGTTGCTTGTATTGGATGATTCATGCTTTGTTTAGTTGCGCGTATGGAATGGTACATGATCATATGGGTGCATGTCTGGCGACCATGTCTGGTTGAGTGAATGAATTGTGCTCAAATAACCTCCTCCCTAAAGTATTAACTTTGCCTCTTATATTATTATTTTGAGACATAACTTGAATATCTATAAACTTTGTTGGAAAAAGACTTAAACATTATATTTCATTTAGTTAGGGTCAATTAACAACAATAAAATAATCCAAGCACGGCCCCTTATCCTTTACTCCACCATTAACTTCGGCCGCGGATGAGACACGTCTACGCCGGCGCCGCTAGGCAAGAAATGGTAGGAGGGGGTCGGGAGGTGAGCTAGAGAGGTAGAGGCGATGGGAGGCACGGGCGGTGATGAAACGCGTTCATCTCGTACTGGACGGAGTGGTTTGGCGAAATTGATTGACTTGATTCTGGAGCTGTGACGAGAGATTGCGGCGTTGTTTGTCTTCAGACATATCTCTAAAGAAATTGTTGAGAGCATGAGGAATGCATACTCACATGCATATTATGCGAATTCAAACATTATACTATTATTGCATGACTTATTTAGTTTGAATTTGAATTTTGGAGTTCATAAAAGCATGACACAAGCAGGCGATCCTGGTTGCTGGCCTGAGCGTGAAGAATTTTTGGCTCGATTTTTTGAAAACAGCTTTCGCTAAAAGAGTTTTCATCACCTAGTTTTCAGCGTGGAAGATTCGCAAGAAAGAGGGGAACAGAGTCAGACCCTGTGAACAGCAGTCACACTGACGACATTTCCATTGAACTGCCACACCAGCGGACGTGGCTATCTTGACCCTGGCGGCCTGGCTGCATCCTTGTCCAGGTTATGTTGCGCAGCATGCAGGATTACGCGGGGCAGCTTAGGCTTGTCCATGCTGACAAACGCCATTCCCTATGGCAAGAACTAAACTTTATACTTAACTGAGTGACAATTTTATGCAAAGACACAACCCAGGTAATCAATGTGAGTTTGTCCAATGCACGGCAAGCCGCAGCGGTCAGTGGAATTACAGATTCGAGCTTAGCACAGTTAACCCGTACTAGTAGTTACCAGGCTCGAAATTAAATATAAATGCAGTGCAAAGGACTGCTTACAGATCCCTTAACAAATTCGAGCTTACCACAGTTTACTAGTTCTAAAATCATCAGGTTCGAAACTAAGATAAGTAGGGATAAATGCAGTACAAAGGACTGCTTACATATTCCATTACACCTAGAATAGGTGGATGCAAATGTTGATGGAAACCACAAGATCTTGCTCAATCATCGTAGTAGTAGTAGCTACCTCTTCCCCATTTCTTTTTATCCTTCTTACCTTTGACAGGTTGAAACCCATCATCTGTCTGCTTGGGTTGCGATGACTGCGAAACTTTCCCTGATGTCCCTATTGAAGATGATGGCTGCTTGGGGACCGATGATTGCGAAACTTTCGTTGATGTCCCTATTAACAGATCCTTATACGATCTGGAGATGGAAGAATGTGAAGACCGGGATGTTCCTGCAGAACTTGTTGGTTGGGCGGGCGATGCAGGCTGTCTCACAGATTTTGAAGATTCTCCTCCATCACCCGTGGATTGTGCTGCTCCATCACCCGTGGATTGTACTTCTAAAATAAACAGATAGGACTTTAGCAATTTTATATTTACGATAAAGAAATGTCACTACTTAACATATCCTGATGATAGATCTTAGGCTACACAATATAAAGAGACATGCACGTATCAAAGTCATTATCTGGGGAAAAAAAAGTATCATGAGATTTAATTCAGAAAAATACAATAAATTACACCAGTGCCCTCTAGCTCTAGGCCATGCTATATGTTGGGATTCGGAAGAAACTCAAACCGTAATGGAACACGCCTGGGTGCGACGCCTGCGCTAGGCACATTTGGCAGGTCTTCATCCAAACTAACCCATAATGTGATGCAGGAAGAGCTTTATATGCATGCAAAGCGGATTTGGTGCACACTGACTCTATATTCTAAAGGTAACCGTTTTTTTATTATCTAATCAATGTCTTCTGTGGCAAGTTAGTAGCGGGCCTTTTGAGGGTCTGGTATGCTCCCTGGATTGATAAGGAGATGCCTAGGTCAGCTGGTGCACCCTGGGATGATAGAGAGGTACCTAGGGCAGCTGGAGGACCCTGCGATGGTGGTGGATGCAGGGCCAGGAAGCGATCAAGGCTAGTAGTTGAGGATGTGATGCCCGGGTACCATGATAAAAAAAAAATCAGGCACGCATGAACAATACAGCATCAACTCGCCAAAAAAAATAAAATAATACAGCATCACCCTTTGCTACACCTTTAACAAAAGAATACAAAAAATATGAGACCGCCAAAAAGCTAAACAAAGACGTTCAATGTTTCTATCGAGCAAACCAAAGAATATTAATTCGAATAACTGGATTGAACATTCGTCACATCCAAAAATTGTTTGTTGGATTCAAGGGAGATATCCATCGGTATAGGATAACTACAAGTCTACAGAGTTTCCTTTGTATCAATATATAACTAGCAAGATTATGTGTTGAAACAAAGGACAAGAAGGGACGAGAGAAAGAGGAGCAAGTAATTGTAATTTTTATTGGTTTTTTACTCTAGATTAAAAATTTTAAAGGCATATAATATTCTGTTGCATGAAGAGTTGAGCTGGATGCAAGATCAGCTGGATAAGGATGTCAATGGGCACTCCCCATACTAACTCAGGAAGAAGGCGTTAGGGGAACACTGGAACGGCAAAGCAACCGCGACACTGGTTTAGAGATAAGTTGCTGCGCTTCGGTAAATATGAAGAATGATGGGAAATTTGCTCGTGGGACACTGTTAAATGCTGATTTTGTCTCTTGGAGACCATTTTCAATTTTTTTTATCTAAATATATTGCAACTTGAAGTTTGACACAAACCAACAATTAGCAGCGTCCCACAGACAAATTTCCCTGTTTTGGTTACATGGAGTTTGGCTTACACTAAATTCAACCATGGAATCAATCGATCTAACTCTCACTCACCTCCTGTCTCCCCGGTGCGGTGCCATCACGGCTCTGCAGTAGATGTCCAGGACCAAGATAAACTACGTCATACGACAACACCCCACACAATGCACCTCCCTTCAAAATTCCAGTCCGTGACCAAGGACCACATGCACTGATGCACCGTAGGTGACTACCCGAGCGTTGTGAACTGATGCTTATGGAGAAGGTAAGGATGGGAGAAGGCAAACATGAAATTTTATCACAATTGTCGACTTGGGCAATAATGCAGGGTGGCCGTCAAAGGGCAACATGCAGTAACTAGAATAAAAAAGCTCAAAAGGAAATTTTATGGAATACTGATCCTTTTGTTTGAAAAAAAAGCTGAAATACTGATCCATGCAAGAGAACAAGTTGCAAACACTTATTAAAGTAATCAACAAAAAAATAATATGCTGACTTGATATTTAGGCCTCTTGTATAATGTGCAAATACTTTCACGTTTTAGGGATTTGATGGTATTTTGCATAGCAGAAACTTGGTCCTCTAGCACTCTCCATGTTATGAACTAGACTATTATAGTTGATTTTTTTGAACTAGCATTCTAACGTGAGACTGAACGTATATTGTTTGCATCATGCCAAATGACACCCTTTTTTCTTTTTCATTTTTGCAAACAATGACACCTAACATGTTATTCAGCAAAATTTGGAGAAAGAGCAGAAAAACACCTGAACTTGTAGGACGACATATGTAGCATTCACACCTAACCTGGGCTGCAAGTGGCCTACAAGTTACAAAATGTTAGAGAATTATTTCAAAGATAAAAGAAACCAAAGTTTATAAAACTTAGTCCGCCTTGATGTCAACCCCAGCAGTGAGCAGGGTATGTATGATGTCAGGAAGCAATTTATCAAACTTGGTAGGTAACATTAGTTCAATGCCGTCATCATTCTTGTATTTTTCCTTCCAAGGTTTAGCAGACTTATCCTAGAAACAATCGAACCATATCATGATTATGAACGGAGCAACAAGGGAAAAGGAAGGAGAATATTTTTGCCAACAAATAAAATCCATACTTATATCTATTCTTTCATTAATATCACAATAGCAGGAAGTTGATTAAAGAAAAAATAACTATTAATCAGACATGCAACAAAAGAAATGATGATTAACTGAACTGACAACAGGACTTACTAGTCGATTTGAAGGACCATGAACAAATTCATCTCGCATCATTCTGAAAGTGCTTGGCTTCGAGCTTGTATATGGTTTGTTTTTATTCGTACTGTTCTTTATGATATCCTCAAACACTGCAATCTTGAATAGACTTTGAAATTTGGGATACGATATACCACCATTGCCATTTTGCTCTATCAACTTATCCCAAGCAATTTGCTCTTTTGTAGTCAGATTTTTATATTTCCTTCGTATCATGACTAGCAAGATGCCTCTAGCTGTGGACTCTAAACAACATAAGTGAGTCTCGATGAATAACTTGTCAATCTCATACAAGTATGGGGCGTTCATTGAACCTAGAAATTCAATCAAGCTCTCGAAATATGGCGGATATTTTGAAATCAAATTATTCTTGTTGTTGAAGAATACATTTGTTAGATACTGGATCAACTTTTTCATATCTGCTCGCATGCTTGCGCCGGTAAGATTCCCAAGCTTCTGTTTAGCTGCATAAGTAAGCACAACGTGTCCATTCACCACTTCAAAATCTTCCATGGTGAAATTTCCGTTCCAGCTAGAGGAATCAGAAAATGCATTTGTGAAACATTTTAACCATGTGGACAAAAACAAACACCCTGCCCTAGTCATCTCCAAAGACATATTTCCATCCGGTAAACAAATCACCACTGAGAACTTCTCTTTGTTTTCCTTGACATATTTCGCTACGGTATCCCTCCTACAATATGAGATATTTCACCATCAGTATCACTATGGCAAAGCAAAGAATTTTGGTGCAGGAGAGGACATCTTTTTTACTCCTAAGTTGGACTTAAGCATGATCAAGCACCATAGTGCATACCTGACCTGCTAAATGAAATATATTTGCATAGCTTTTCTGGGTTTTCTCCTTTTTATTTATAGCAAGAGATAAGCTTAGATTATGGCCCTTAAATGGGAGCTGTTTGTGGCCAGATAGGTCAGGACACGTCTGACCTTGAAATGCATCACAAATGGGCGTGTGCAGTTAACTACCTGGACCCTGAAATGTAGCTTAACTAATTGACTCGCCAACTAACACTAGACTGGAAAAACTGAAGAAAGAACAGACACTACACTAACTAAAACACAGCCTTATTAACAGCATTACCATTGCCCTGAATCAACCAACCAAAGCTCTGAATACTATATATTGGGTTTGATCCTTAACTGAAGGACACAAGCACGAAAGAATTACTGAACATACGCTGTCAATATAATTACGTGTTCCAAATTTTAGGTCTTTTCATATTAATGGCAACAAACAATCAGTTCAAAACTACAAAAAAGGTAAAGAGATACAACTAGACAACAGAGTTTGTAACTTACTTTCCTCCAAGAAGCCCAGAACAAACATGAATTGTAGTGTCCCGCTGTACCCCATAGAACAGGAGTGTATGACTAGGGTCAAGTCTCTTCTTATTGTAGACGAAATATTGGAAGTCCAGTTTAGTTTTAGTCTTCAGTGCATACAAGTGCATCAAATCCTGTGAAGACTTGTTCACATTAACGTTTAAAACTAACTCTCCAGAAACATGCCTAACGAAGATAGGTATGAGCAAGCTATCAATGGAATCACCGTCCTGCTGACTCTTGGTATTTCTCATACTCCCCTTATTGCCCTGTTGGCTCTTCGTATTGCTATCATTGCATGAAACAACATGTTGGCTTTCAATATCATGAGGAAATTCATTAGTAATATCAGCAGTAAGCGGAGATGCTGGACACTTATAATCTATCTTTGATTCTGTCAGATGGATTTTCTGTTTCGCAGCGCCATTTCTTGCAGGGACTATGCACATCCTGCAGAGCACGCTATGGGCAAGCTCTCTTTCCAAGTTCTCAGGAATAGTAGTTCCCTGGACATCTGCAGGCAAGGATGTTTTAGCAACAGCATCCTTTATATCCATTCTCTTCCTAAGCATGTGGACCTTTGCAAGTGCCATACCCTCCTCTCTTTCAAGCTCCAGAAAACCATACCCTCGGGGCTGCATTTGGTTGCCACTTATTACTGCTTTATCCACATGTCCAGGTTTGGCAGTGAAGTCCTTACTACTGTGTACGGGAGGAAGATCATGTACCCTCCCCCGGGAAATTCTAGCACTGTTCTTGAGTAGGAGTAATACAGTCCTGCTGGATGACCACGACACAACAGTTAAGAAAAAAATTAACACAGCAAGAAAAAGTATTATATTTTGACACTGCGTAGAGAAGAATTTGAAGGCAAGAGTACCTTGGCTCCCGTGTGCATGAGGTACTACTAAGGAACCTGTTAAGTGATACGCTTCCCTTGGGATCAGCATCATTGACATCTACATCCACCATCAACATCTTTGTGATATTCATATATCCAACCTGCAATAGAAAGATCAATCACTAAAGTCGTTATATAAATATACTCAATTGTAGCCCTAAAAGCTTCAGCTTTCAAGATGCTTGTGGAGGACATTGTGACAAGGGTGTTGCAGTGTCCAAAGAACTAGAAAGTTTCTGAGGCCTCAGTGTTGGATATAGGTGTGATTTAGGCTGCTTTAATGTTCAAGTGTGAGTGGGTTGAATCTGAATACTCACTGTGTCGAGCATAATTGTGCGGCTAATCCCTGGAGGCTCACTGCATCGAGTTTGTTTGTTTTGTTTTTCTTTTGAAACTCTGTACTGAATTAGCGAGGAGATGCCTTTTGTCTAAAATAGAAAGCTTCATCTTTCGACATAGCAGAATTAATTGTTTTTCTTGAACAATATTTGGGAAAATCAAGGACTGTTCTTTTTTAATAAAAAATGTAGAGATGTGAAACTTTCAATATATATCAGATCTAGGATAATATGTGTGATAGAAAGTGCACAATAAAAGAAGAATTGCTTCCATGAAAAAGAACTGGGAATAGTTGAAGCATTGACAAGCATGACAACAATATAACATGGGTACCTTGACAGCCTCAACTAGATGGAACAAGCTTCTCTGGTCAATGCAGTCACAAGCTGAACCATCATGTATTGATAAAGCCTCATCCACCGTAGTGTTGTAGATTGATCTCGTTGAGCTAATGTCCTATACCACAACACTCGCTGGTGCCGACATCTTCTCTTCAGTCTACAGAAGAAGCATAAACAATGCAGTAACACGTCGCGTAATGGCTTTCAGATTCAACAAATTTATCTAATAAAAGAAAATGGTTGTACTAAATAATTTTTGAATAAGAACATGTATGTTTTACCTGAGACACAAACTTAGAGTCTTGTTTCGGGCCATAATGGCTGTTGATCTTAACCACTTGTGCAGAAAACAATTTTGACACAAAACACCAGTGAAGTGAAGATGCATTAGGCCCATTGTAGCTGCAACAATAATCAAAGTGATATATCAGTTTTCCCAACAGTGTTCCATGCATATGCAAGAAAGGTTTCTATAGCTTAATGTCATAACACATATACCAGGCATACCTTTCGCCAAAATCATCCAATTCATCATCTAGAAGCCAATCACCGGTTTCCTTGTTCATCACTTGATTCCCTAAAAGCAATAAAAAAGTATTTCGTTTCAGAAAGGCGGTTTGCTTTGTAGCCACAATTAATTTTCCGTTGAACTGAAGTTCTTATGAGCTGCATGTGCTATTGCATTGGCACAAATTAAATGGGCTAATAGAAAGGAAGCAAAGTGCTTAAACTGTTGAAACATAGTCTTTTATATATCTTACATGCTACCATGCTTGCAGAGTTTAGGCTGAAACGTATGTCCTGGAATGCTGCCATATGTATATTGAAACACATCTTGCTGAATGCTGCCATGTGCATTGGTCCATTATTTCTGCTCCAAGCAAAGAATCACTCAGTGAGAAGTGCATCAAACATCAAATACAAGAAATCTCCGGGAGTCAAGATATTACCCACCTTAGGTTCTGAAGTTCCATAATAGCCTCAAAGTGCAAAAAGAGTTTTACACAGCTCAAAAAACTATTCTTTACTGCAGCACAATCCTGCACAAGAACCAGAAGCAAATTATGGACCAAAACAAAAATCTCACCCATTAGTCAAAAGACAAAGCAGTGTCAATTGTTTGGAAAGGGATAGATGAAAGGCTACCTAAGAGGTTTGTAATTGCGCTTAGCTTTAGTGCTGTGTCCTGGCGTACCACCATGCATATTACCTTGGAAAATTCCGATACAGTGCTTCAGTAGGAGCCACGTAATCCTGCATAAGAAAAATTATGGGAACAACAAAATTAAGTGAGTGGGAAACAACAGGAATAGGAACTATATATATGTTATTAATAACAGAGCAGAATTTCAGATGATATATAGCACCTTGGTTTCTGTGTTCTTGAGCTAGCACCGAGGAACAAGAAAGTTGCTGTGTTTTGTTTAGGGTCAGCTTCATTGTCATCAATGTTTACCAACTGAATCGTACTTGTGACTTTCACATCTCCAACCTGGGCACAAATGTCAGTGAGAAAGAAGTCTATCTATAGATACAGTTTTAGCCCTAAAACTTCGCATTGTTATGCATAGCGCAATCAAAGTACTATTGCGTATGAACCAAACTGGTGAAAGTTCACCAGCTCATTAATCATTATACGTTCATATAGATATAGATATATAGGGAAAATCCATTCTACTCCAAGTGTAGCTACTCTCACTTTGAAAAAACCACCTTGGGTATGTGTACATACCAATTTATCATTTTGAGTATGTCCACATACCTATTCTAAGATACCCTAAAGGGACCCACCTAAAATAATTACATGGCAACCCATATTTTTTAGTACATAGTGATATACCATATTGATATGTGGGAGTAGAATGGATTTTCCCAATATATATGTGTATATATAAAAATAAAAAAGATAAGTTGGTTTCGATCTGGATTCACACATACAAAATAATCAAGTTGCATAGTTGAACATTATGATGGCGAAGCACAAACTTAGTTATTGCTTCCATCAAACAAAACGTGGAAATGGATGAACAGCTGGCAATAAGGTTTCTTCTGAAGCATGGGCAACAAAAAGCAGAATGATGAATCAGTAGAGGCCGTTCTATATGATCAGTCGTAGCCCTAAATGCTCCAGCTTTATGCATAGAAGGATTAAACTATATTTTCTTGAATGAAATTTAAGAAGATCGAGGATTGTTATTTTACAAGAAAGAAGACATCAAACGTTTGAGAAGATACCAAAAATATGCGTCCGGTCCCTAAACTTGTCACGAGTGTCATCTAGGTCCCTAAACTCTCAAAATGCATATTGGGGTCCCTAAACTTACTAACTTGTGTCATTTAGGTCCAAAGTACCGAAAATACCCTTAAACTGCCGATGAGCTAGTAATTCAAAATGATTTTTCATACTCTTTCTCTCCCCAAATTATTGTTACCATTACAATTCACGGTAAGGGACATCATAACCATAAAGGATGCTGATGGGCAACTATTTGAAAATATTTTTCATAACTTTCTTTTCCCAAATTATTATCTTCATTACAATTCATGACAAAGGACAAAATTAGACTACATGATGTAATAATTATAGATAAAAAGATGACATACTATGATTATATGGAGCCAAGTTAGCAACAAGAGGGGTAATTTCAGAATGTTGGACCCAAATGTAATAGCGAGTTTAAGAATCCCAATATGCATTTTGAGAGTTCAGGGACCTAAATGACACCCCGTGACAAGTTTAGGGACCGGACGCATATTTTTCTCTATGAATAAATTAAATTCTTTCGCAAAAAAAAGAATAAATAAAATCTGCATTGAACTTTGATTACCTAAACTATTTCATATGTCCATTTGAGCTCTGCAAGCAAATGTTTTTTTTTCCTCAATTTGTCCTGTCTATATTTTACTGACATAAAGTTGACATAGCATTTGACTTGAGATATACAAGTTATACTGCAGGGGCCTCCCTTGTTGTAGTTCCGTTAAAAAGGAAAATACTCTGCTATACAAAGTCACATCTAGTCTCAATCTCTTGCAATAATGAAAGGGACAAACAAATAAAGCCAAGCCCGGCTGGAAAAATTACTGTTGGATGGTGGTTAGTGATTACTTTGTATTTGATATTGGACGCTTGTGGAGTGTTGGGGCAGCAAAGGAAATGATCCTTAGAATCTACCACACACTGACAAAATTATCATTTTAGGAACTAATAATAACACTAACTTTATAGCTAAGCGGTTCAGTGTATTGAACACACCAATTCACCTGAAACCTAAGCTTTCTTATCATTCTTGTTTTCAAAATTGAAAGGTAAGTTCGTGTGCTCACTAGCTACCAGGACATTTGTCAATGTGCTACCACACAAGCTATTGTCTGCTGTTATTTATCATTGTGCTGATACGCAAAGCAACCCATGCCCTAATATCTATTGTTGAACATAGCCGAACAAATTAAAAAAAATCTTCTAACTGAAGAAAGTAATGTATACTCATATCAAGAAGAAAGTGATTTATATACATATTTCTTTTAGAATTATTTCTCAATAAATGATAGATAGCCAGCCATCCCCTGATTAGAAAGCTACTCTAAGAGACAAAGAATAAAAGAGAGCAACTTACTTTGCGATAATCTGCTCCATGCATGACTATGTCTCTCAGAAATGTAAAAGCCCCTATTTTCGTTTTTGGATAAGTTCTGCCTTCGTTGATTGCCTGACTAATAATCTCATTAAAAAATGGTATTCTCAACATATCAGTGTACCATGTATCTGAGCAATGAGATTTCTTTATTGCCTCGTTCCATTCATTAGTGTCATTTTCATCCAAACCTTCATACCTCCTATACAGCTCAATGATCAATCTCTCTCTAGCATAAGAGGTCATGAAACAGACAGCTGTGTCAAGATATAATTGAGTCTCCTTCGGTAAGACATATCTTATAACCAAACTATTTAGAAAGGTTATCAAGTGTTCCAGGTATGGTGGATACTTTGAAATCAAACTTTCAACATCGGCACAAAAGATTTTTTTCACGTGACTAATAAACTCCCTCAAATCCTCTTCCATGGCACCAAATCCATGATAACCTTTTGGTTTCTTGTGTTTCCGAATATGACCTTCAACAAGCTTGAAATCAGCCAATTTGAAATCACCGTTCCAGCTTAGACCCTTAGAAAATGCCGTGTGAAACAGTTCATCCATGAAGAAAGAAACTGGCATCCTAAATTGGTCAACTTTAGTGACTCCTTTCCATTAGGCAGTGTAACCACTACTGTAAACCTACTTCTATTGGCTTCGACATACTCCTCTAGGGTTACCCTGAAATTTATAAAAGTTAACAATAAGTAAAATAATAATATAAAGAGCTCTGTTCTATATGGTACTAGTATTACATTCCATGGGGTAAGAGCATTGTTTAAGTCTTAGCTGCTGATTTTACATTATTTTCTGTTGGTAAGAAAAGAAATTATCTTGAACATAAGTAAGGCATCAAGGTTGTGATGTTTTTTTGATAGGACACATTTTTTTGTCTTGCATGAAGGCCTTGTTTTGTGTCCCAATGTCAAGCACTTTTTAGTGTAGGGAGTAATGCGTGACTTTAACTTTCCTTTCATCACTCAATACCAGGTTTTCTGCAATTAAGGGCGTGTACACTCTTTATCAACGAATCCAGCACACGTGGAAGGAACATAAAGCAATTTAACGAATTCTTCATGATCAGTGGCTTATACAAGTTTTACTTTTGGATCCAATCGGAAAAAGTCATATCAATCCACATTAAATCCAGATAGTTTTTGGATCCATCATTGTTGAATCGAAGTATTGATAGCATTCAACTTTTGACAACTGAAGGAAACATGAACTTCAGTTTATCGAAAGCAAGGTACTTGTATCCTGTACTTATTTCCCTACGACCTATCTAAAAAATATTCAATCAAAACTAATGAACTTTTTGGCAAGATCATATTCAGTTGTTGCTTTGCATTTGTAAGATTATAAATGATTGTCTACAATAGCTCTGCTGCACAGTATAAATTACATGTTCCAAATTTTAGGTCTTTCCAACGAGATACACGTAAGCAATAAATCAAAAAACTTAATAGAGAGCAAGTAAATAACTACATTGAAATGACAGCAGAATTTTTAACTTACACTCCTCCTAGAAGCCCGGAACAAACATGAACCGTGGTGTCCCGTTGTACTCCATAGAAAAGAAGGGTACGATCAGGCTCAAGTCTCTTCTTATTGTAGATGAAATATTGGAAGTCCAGTTTAGTTTTTGTCTTCAGTGCATAGAGGTGCATCAAATGTTATGAAGATTGGTTGACATTAACATTAAGAACTAACTCTCCCGAAATATGCTTCACAAAGATAGGTGTCAGCAATCTATCATTGTCAACAGTATCAACATTGTGCTGGATGTCGCTGCTCATGCTACACTCGTCTCCCTGCTGGCTGTTGACGTTCTGATTGCATGCATCAACCTTCTGAGCATCAGTATCACGAGGCAAGTCTCCAGTGATACTGGTGGTAAGTGGAGACATTGGGTACTGAATATCTGATTCCGATCCTACCGGATCCCCCTTTGGATGCAAGAGCAGTGGTAGATGGACTATGTGCGTTGCAGGGCCATTACTTGTAGGTACCACACACATTCTGCAGGTGCCCAGGGTGGAGTGGAGTGTATCTCTTAGCATATGGTAACCATGAACGCCATGAACAAGATTCATTACGCAAGTTGCTCGAGAAAAGTTACCCTCTGGAGGACTAATTGATAGGTACTCTGAACAACAATGAAACTGTCAGAAGCACACTTTTTTTTTAATAAAAAAATGTGGGACATGAGAAGGAAGCTTTACCAGATTCCACGGGAGATGGGAGGCACTCAATGGTTTTTTTTTTCTCATTTTGTCAACCTTCTGCCAATGATTCTGCTTGATAAAATTTTCATAAGAAGCTGCCCCTTGCTATAAGCATATTCCTCAAAAGAGCAAGTTTAGCTTACCTGGGGCATAGGCATGGAATCTTGTTTCATACATTGGCTCTTGATCGTAGCCACTTGTGCAGAAAAATTACTAGACACGGAATACCAGTAGCCTGCTGATGTACTAGGCCAGGCAGAGCTGCAATAATATTCAAAGAAATTTATTAGATATACCTGGACATGAAAAAAAGGGTTTCTGCAGTTCATGTAATCATGTGTATACCAGAAATACCTTTCATTAAAATCATCCAAGTTATCATCCCAAAGCCAGCCCCCGGTTTCCTTGATGATCACATTATCCTTTTGGTTTGAGCTGTTGTACCCTACAAACAAAATATATTTTATTCAAAGAGGTGGTTTGTTGTATGTCCACAATTATCCCCTTCCACCACTGAACTCCTATAAGATTCATAGATACATACGCTGTTACATTTGCATAAATCAAATGTGCTAAAGTCCTAAAAAAGGAAATGGGAAATGCTAAGCTAAAGTGTTATAAATAAATCAAGAGATAATCAAGTGCCTTTCTCACAATTGAATATCTTACATGGTACCATGCTTGTAGAGTTTAGATTGAAACACATGTCCTGAAATGCTGCCATATGTATTGGTCCAGGCTTTCTGTTGCAAGTTAAGAATCACAGGGCAATAAGTGCATCAAGCCATCAAGTACATCTAATCTTAAGAAATCAAGATATTATTATCCACCTTCGGTTCTGAACTTCCAAACCAGCCTCAAAACGCAAATGGAGTTTTACAAAGCTCCCAAAACAGTTATGCACCGCAATACAATCCTGCACCAGAAACAGAAGTTATAGAACTAATAATGAAATCAACTACTCAAAAGACACAATCCTGCAGTAAAGTACCTGAAGAGCCTTGTAGCTGCGCTTAGCTGCAGTGCTGTACAGTGGCGTAAGATTATGAATGTTCCCCTGGGAAATTTCAACACCACTCTTCAGCAGGTGCCACACAATCCTGGAGAGAGGCAGAAGAAAGCTAAGAAAATAATGGAACAATTTCCCTTTAATATAGTGCGACAAGCAAGTAAAGATACATTATATAAGTTTATATTATGTAGAGAGAAGTTTCAGCCAAAAGCACCTTGGCTCCTGTTTTCCTGAGCTAACACTGAGCCGCCACATGCAAAGTTCAAAATTTTGGCTCCTGTATTCCTTGGCTCCAGTTTTCCTTGGCTCAGCTTCGTTGATATCTCTACCACCACCAGCGTCTCTGTGATATTCAAGACTCCAACCTGCAAAAGAAAGGTCAATCAGTAGAAACGTCCTATGGATTCAATATCAGGACATCCAGGATTTTTCTTCTAAAAAAGGTAAGGAACACATAAAGAGCAAAAAATGAATAATCAAGTTACTTGGCGGTAGTTGGAACTCATTGTGTGTATGAGGAAAAAGGCAATACAAAATAAGGCTAGCTTCCATCAAATCCAACCTGGGGGCGGCAGCCCTGCCGCCACCTTGGTTGCGCCACAACCAGGAGGGCGGCTAGGTGGGGCTGTGGTCCCACCTTTCCAAAGTGGCTAGATACAAATTAGGAAGTGTTATTGTAAGTTATTCCCTCCGTTTTTAAATTGATGTTGTCATTGACTTTTTTAGTTATGTTTGACCATTCGTCTTATTCAAAATATTTTCTCAAATATGCAAAATTATAACTTATGTTTCAAATATCTTTAGTGATAAAACAAGTCATAACAAAATATAT
>LAPY01001397.1:59942-79304 GCA_000970635.1 Eragrostis tef
CCATGGTTCCAAGCTTGAAGATACTGGCTGTCATGGTTCAGTTTGGGTGCGACAGGGAGGCCAAGATGCTACCAACCTTGCTCAAATGCTTCCCCCACTTGGAGACGCTTCACATCATGTCAGTTCCATCGGAGTCACCAGACAACATCCATGACATGAGATTCTGGGAGACCAGGGGTGCTTGCGAGTGCCTCGAATTCTGGGGGACCAGGGGTGCTTGCGAGTGCCTCGAATCACATCTGAAGACTGTCGTCCTCCATGGGTCCATCTCGCAGATGCATGAGATTGGGTTTCTCAGGTACATTCTCAGGGAGGGGAAGGCTCTCAAGATTGTGGGCTTGGTTTGCAGGGATGAGAAGGCGAGGAACTTCAGAGTGTCAGGTGGCACAAACAGTCAGGCTTTCTTTCGCATGGTCACACCACGCTGGAGCTTCCAAACTGCCATTGATTTGTCACTGGATGACCCATTCTATTTGGTGCCGGCTGAGGCATGAGGTCGTATTGTTTGCGTTTTGTTGCTAGGTCTGGTGTGTCATTTATCACTCGCTTAGAGACGAGGTTAAACGTGCTAAGTATCTGTTAGTTACATTCTGGTTGTGTATTCAGCATGGGGCAAAACTTGAAGCACCAAGATCGGAAAGGCGTTTTAGTCACATTTGTCTTACTGATATGTCTTACTGATACTTCCACATGTTATCTGTTTGTGAAGTTCCTCGTTGACATATATGTTCTGCATTTTTTTGCCCCTTTTATATTTGATCTGATAAAGTGCTCAAATGTGCGTTACCAAACTAAACTTCTACATGTCTGTTTGAAGGTCCTAGTTGTCTTTCTATATGTGATATATCATCATCATTATTATTATTATTGTTATTGTTATTATTATGCCCCTCTGGAAGCTGCAAGAATATGACAGGAGACCAAATTGACATTCTGGCATCCAGTTTGATGGCGGCAAAATTATATTTTCATACAATAAGGTCATGTTTGCATCGATTATATGTTTATAAGTATCTACTTCGTCCATAAATATAAGAGCTCACTTCATGTTTATAAGCATCTGCTTCGTCCATAAATATAAGAGCTCACTGCATTGAAAATTTATCGACAGATATAAAAACTTTTGGGAATTAAAGAGGCACAGCTCCGCAATTGTGATTTATGAATTTGCATGCGTGCCAGATGTAGGTAGAATTGATAACGGATGCCTGATTCTAGGTGGAATTGACATGATCTAAAGGCACGTAACTTTTTTCTGTTAAACTTGAATCTGTCCGAAAATTCCCAGGAATCCATGAGGGAGTAATAAACGTACACATGTGTAAACATTCAAGCGTTTAGACTGTCTAATCCCTCCACATCCATCATCCATGCATATACACATTAACTTACTCGTTTTCTCATGTCCTCCTTTTCCCTTTAGGAAGGTCGCTTTCTGAATTCTTAGCAATCACGAGGAAACCAGATGTGTGCTCCAAACCCAGAAAATCATTGCCTTCGGCCTATTAGATTTCATCTTGTTGTAGCAATTCCAGTGGAACTCCAATTATTCTCATTTACACCAGAAAAATTCGACAGCACTCGTAATTACTATAAAATATAATCATCTAAACTTGAAGGCTCAAATTTCTCTCTGAAATAAAAGAAAGCGTGTGCTATGATTTAGCAGACTTTGCAGAGCTACTCACAGGAAACAGACTACAAAAGGCAGCCCAAGTTACAGTGTCGTGTCAACAGGCCTCAAATCTGTCGGTAAATGATCATAATCAGTATGCGCCTGGAACACGGGCCGCTCTCCCGGTGCCTGCTCCACTCTCGGTGTCAGCATAATATAGTTTGGATCATCTCTTTGGTAACTGCATTTTGTTAATATTAATTTACAACATGTTTTCAGTAGTCAGCACAAAATTGCTAATGAATCAAAATAATCAATTTCAGGAGAAAAATACAGAACCTAGGTTGTCTAAGATCCTCAGTGCGAATGCCAAATCCGTATGACGCTGTACGTTTCGAATGATCAATCAAAGCTGTAAACAGAAAATGACGTTAACGCAGGTAATGATTGACTCAGAAACTCCTGTTATGAACAGTAAACACTACGTAATTCACAACCACTCCATGTTCAGATTTTTCTGTTCCACTACAGTAAGCCAAAATAAAAATTCATAACTGGAATAAAACCATAAGCGACACCCATCAGTAATAACTGGAAGAAGTTATATAAAGCTTATGCTACTCATCACCCTTTGACAAAATGTTGTAGGATAGTATGTAGGAAACATCAAGTTCTCAGTGTAAAGTTAGAAAAAAAAGGATGTGCAAACTACGGAGGACTGAGGCCTGCCAAATCATCAAGAAAAACCCATAAACAAACTAAAGAGGACACATTATTGAAGACTGAAGTGGTATTCATGGATCTATCTGTGTGTAAATGTCTCTTGTTTATGTGCAAAAATATTTTTTAATGTAGGCTTGCACAACTTGCATACCTGCGATACTAAATGTAATGGATGGTTTCCACCATGATTTCAATGCCAGAGCAACAGAAGACTTAGAAGGACCAAGCTTTCCCTATAAGTAAAGAGCAAGGGCGTCAAACAAATGAATTAATATGCTATAATGTAAAGTTGTGCTGAATGCATTCCCTCCTTTTAACAGATCCCATGGTGGTAAAATGTGATGAATATGAAAACACTTGTTTTTAGGTTGTGTTTCATTTCGAGCAGTGGGACCCCTTAAAAGTTGTTTCCATCATTTACAGATCTTGAATTGTTCAGGTGGAAATGCAAGGCACATCCTCATTAAATACTTGTGATAATGGACTCATAAATGGATCTACTTAACCTTCAGTAGGAAGTTTTTATTAGCTTGCCAGCTTAGAGCCAACTGAAACAAGGAATTGTCATTCTCGGTGGGCTTATCTTTATCAGTCCTAAAAATAGTATGTAAATAGTTAGTCATCTGATTTCATTCAAAACAGAGTAAAAATTCTTGCATATAAGGCTTACCTTGCAGTAAACTCAAGTCCAATATCGACATAGTTTGTAATTTCAACAACATGTTTATCTTCTGAAGGATTCTTTACCTGACATCCACTTGAATAATATCAAATTATCGAAACTTGGATGACAGGACTCGGAAGATGAGTCCCTGTTAGAGAAAAATATTGTCATGTGCACACAACCAGGTATAATGTATAGGGCCGCTAATAACAAGGCTGATGAACCGTAACGAGTATCTTGGAGGCAGATATGTTTATACAACACCATTCAGGGGTATATATACATCAGCCAGTGAGAAATTCAGTTGAGAAATGTCGTTCAACTCGATGCATATATTTGATGCTATTCTCTTTAAGCAAAATTCTGATTTATTTTGTACATACCAGCTGCTGGTGATGATGCAAAATTAGGGCGACTGTTTGTTCTCTAATGCATTTAGTTCATTGAATCATGCTGTTAAACTGTTGGCCATGCAATGACCTAAGATGGATGAGATTTCTAGGAACGACATAACATCACGTGATCTCGCAATGATAACCAGCAGATATTGATCTAAAATAACATAAGAAGCATACAAAAGGTACAAAAGACCCCCGATATTGATTTTGAATAAGTACTTCAAATATATCATTTTAATTACCACTGCTTCTCAATTATGGCAACAGTGTGGATAGAAAATGAATAATATCTCCTCTTCAATATAAAACGGAAAAGAAACTATCCTTACCCCTCTCTGAAAAACCATGTGCTGATAGAATGACGTCGTCAGCTGCACATCAAGTAAAATAAAATGTTATTGCAAATGGGATTGGAAGACTTCATGGAGATGACATTACATAGATTCAAGATTTCTATATCTCACAGGTATGCCATTCTGGACAATTTTTTCTATATGTAACAAATGACTACTTCAAAGAAATATGTGACCATTATTCTACCAAAAAGGGTAACCTATTCATCAGGGTGACATGGATCAATATGCACCCAAATAACCATCTTCCATCAGAGATGGCAACTTTTTGTTATAGTCTTATCAATGGTCCTAGCAATTACGTGCTAATAATAAACTGGGTAAAGCATGTACAATTAGCAGATACCTGTGTACTTCTGGCAAGCTCTAGGGTAAAAATGGACGAAGGACTGAGTGGGCTAGTTGAGCCAACGCTGTAGCTGACTGCACAATTCCAATTCTCTGGATCTGAAAATGGCATTGGATGTTTGCTTCCACCTATTGCAGAATGGATATAATAGAGATTTTAAGCTAGCAGCAAAAAAGAGATGCTCACAAAATCAAATAAATAACTACACGTCCACATCACTTGTCTATGCGGGAAACTGCAGCGTATATCCAAAGAAAATGAATGTGGTACCAGTCATAGATAATCTTGAGGCAAAATATTAGAAATGAATTCAACGCAAATAATAATATTGGGAAGTTGCATATAAATGTAAAATATTGAGCTAGTACGTTATAAACTGAAGCTTCAAGATAATTGATAACACAACTATTGTGGTAATAAGTTAATCTTTAGTGTCTAGCTTTAGACTAGTAGCACTCACGAAGTGGCTTGTATTGTACTCCCGCACTTAAATTCCCTTTTCTCCCAACCAACCATGCACCAGCAGGTACCTCACCGGATACTGCAGCGGAAAATAGTATCAGCATAGCACACTAATACTTAGGGCTATACTTCGTTAAATATCATCTTCGAACTCAATAATATATATGAGAATTGTAAATAGATGCGTACAATTAAATGGCACGAAAGATGCCCAATAGACAAATTCTCTGAACCATATCTTATACCCATGACCCCATAATCTTCAGAGCGCACCCTACAAAAGAAAAAAAAAAGAGAAAGAAGAAACAACTGATTATATCTTCATTCTACTTGTAGGAAGAAATCTTCAACAATATATAAAGCTCCATGCATTATGTGCACGTGGAAACCAATATATATATGTAGTGTACCTGTTTCCATTAGTAATGGTAATGTTCCAAATGCTCCAATACCAAACTTGGGATAGTTCACACATGACGTCAGCTGCCACATCCTGCATAAATAGTTTAGTGAGACAGCATTTATATTTATATGATTTCTAAAAGAAAATATATCCGCTGAGAAATGAAAACATAATTCAAGCAAAAAAGTGCTTAGGGAGTTGACGTTGACACAAGAAGATCCACAAAGGTACGGGGATCATCTGAATCTCTAAGAAAGTATCAGCATTAAGTATTTTAGTGATTAACAAAGGTGCATGCATATAGAGAGTTTTGGTAATTATGTGATACACACTTTTGCCAGTGAAATAGAGCATCCCCCTTTACTTCTTTTCCAAAATTTTCATCCGTTACTGTAGACATCTGATGGAGTTAAGGTAGACAAAAGCTTTTCACGACGTTTATGCTTAGAAAAAAATTGGATGAAATTAAGTTACATTGGTAGCAACTATAAATGTGACCAAAAAAGGGAAAGAAATTCAGCCATTTAGGGACATGTGATTGCAAAACGGCAAAGGCTGTTCCAAAAAGAGTTTTCCACCAGGACAATAATTTCAGCAAATACAAGAAGTAAGAACACAAGCCATGTCAATATGCAATATATGGCAAAACTTTTTCCTCACAGCTGAAATTCCAAGCATAGAGAATGTCCTGTCTACAATAAAGTGCTGGTTTTCCAGATTTTATTTATATAAGAAGCCAGTAAGCCATTAAACCTTGTAATGATCATGCCACGCTAAATTGCTAATGACAAGTAGGGGGAAATAGAAGCAAAATGATGATTCTTTGAAAGAAACACGAATATGGGTAAGAAACTATAGCAACATGAATGAATAAATAAATAAATATAAAACAATAATAAGCAACATATGGTGATCAACCGAACACCGTTGAATCAAGCAAAGACTGGAAGTGTGCTATTGAAAGAAGCTGAAGCAACAAAAAACAGGAAACGTAGCAAAAATAACAGCCCGTGTTTGATAGGATACTGTAGCGGTCAAGTCAACATGGGGATCTTCCAGAGCCTTCAGAATGATCCTTGCGGTCAAATTCTCAACTTGATCGAAGTAGTCCTCAAACAGATTGTGCATGGGGAGCTTTCCAAACATTACTTCATATGACGGCACCGACATCCTGCGTATTTATGGCCACTTCAGTGAAGCATGAAACAACCAAGGATTAAAAGCAGCACTACGTACATTGCATAAATATGTTATCCATCTAGGAGGATTGCAGTTAATCGTACGGAACATATTCAGTGTTGAATCTAGTGATAAAAAGATAGAAAACATCGGCGTATGCTTCTCATCAGAAGTGTGAGAATAGGACAACCAAGGATTGGTTACAGAATATGCGAGGGAGTGATCAAACGAAATTGTTTAACAGGCATGATCAATCCAAATGGTTTTGAGCCCCCACATTACGGAAGCGCATATTGTAGCAGAGAGCATCTGCTCTTAATCGACCGGTCATGATTCTGCAATGCCACGGTCCCACTACCAATACCAAGTACCAATACGCTTCCTTCTGAGGCTTCGTGAGGAGACAGAGGAGAGACGCGGATGGATGGAGGGCGTTTGGTGCGATCGATACCTGGTGCGCGCGGCGATAGGTGGGTAGTCGAACAGCGGCGGCACCAGCACCTTACTCTCCTTGGGCGGCCGAGGCGGTGGCGGCGGCGGCGGCGGCGCCTTCGCTCTCCCATACCCCATCTCGACCTTGGCCTGCGGACGCGACGGCGAAGTGGGTTCCTTGGCGCGCTGGCTTGCCCAGAATTTCTTCTGATCAGGATTGTTCCCGGGGCCGGGAGTCTGGGAAGGTTTAAGTTCTCTCTCCATCTTGGAGGAGGGTTCAAGGCAGCGAAACGAAACTCTGTGATCACAAGCTAATCCAGGGATTCGTCTCGTAGTCGAGGGCCATTCGTGCAAAGCTCGGGCTCGCTCGGTCCAAGATTTGAACCACTAACCAATAATCAGACGCAGCAGTGGGAAGTTGGATCGCGGCAATCGCAATCCATTTTCTCGTAGGCCGAACGAAAACGTGGCGTGATCCATGGAAGCCCATAGGGTCGTACAGCCCAAAATAAGTTCTCTCTCACTACATCTCTGGGCTAATACAGCCCACCGGCTAAGCGGCCTGCCGCTTAGCGGACCGAGCATGGAGCCCACATGCCAGTGAGCACTCGGTCGTCTTCCTCCTCCAGCTAACCTCCTCGATCTTATCCGCCCACTCGCCGCTTGCTGCCCGGGAGCTGTGGACGTCGCCGACCACCGCCGCCATGGCGAGCAGCAGGAGGCAGGTTCGATTTGGAAACGATTCTTTCGTCCTCTTTAGTTTGGTTATTACTTGCTTGCTAGGGTTGAGAGCTAGTAATTGCTATGGTCGACAAATCTCCTGGCCCTTCACGCGCCATCACCTGATCCCTGTACTATAGAGCGACTTCCCTTCCTCAAAGCTCGTCATCTGTCCCAATCCCAATCGCCGGCGCGCGGCAGGGCTCCCCCGTTGCTTAGTTTGTGAGTTCTCATACTCGATTGCCAGCACAGGAGATAGAAGTAAAGGTTCAGGGAAATCCAACCTTGTTTATGTTGCTACCTGCTGACGGCTATGGAATCACCGCCATTGTCGATGATAAATAAATACCCTTGTAGGATTACCCCGATATTTTGCTTCCATCAGACCGATGAAGCTAACCTGCCCAGATAAGCTATCCTGGCTTGCATAGTTTAGAACTGGTTTTATGAATCTCCGTTGTGCCTTTGTGCTGCATACCCTTTGTTGGTCTCAATATTGACCTTTGCACAAGAAAATCTCTTTAGGGAACAAAAATGTAATTTGATGGTCATTCATTATGATTTGGTGGCCTCTACTAAGACGCCACTCGAGTCTCAGGCATCGAGCACAGAATTTCGCTCAATCACCGACTGTATTTTGTTCATTATGTCATGTGATGCATGTTTCTTTATGGTTGGTATAAAACTTGTTGTTAATTTGCATGTAGGCCAAATAATCTCTGAAGTTATTGATAGTGCTACTTCTTCGCGAGGTACAAAGGAGCAGGAAATAAGAAAAGGAAAGGCAGCTCTCGGATCCACTGAGTTGATGAGGGAAGAGCTGGTTCAGAGTGCCATTAGTTTTCTAAAACATCCTAAAGTTGTTACGTCTTCTGATATCCAGAGGCGATCATTCCTTGAAAATAAAGGACTGAGTGTGGATGAAATAAATGAAGCATTTCGACGTTTACAGGTAAAATTGTTTGCTTACTTTCTTCTTGATTCTGATCTTCTTTTTTCTGTGGTATACTACCTCTGAGTAGCTCGTTGGTTATTCTAACTTCTTTTATTTATTTCACTCTCTTTTGGGGGAATATTCCAGAGCCCATCTTCAGATACTGTGAGATCTGATGCTTTCACATCTGAAGGTATGTTTGGTGAATCCGTTTACTATTGCTTTCTAGTTTTTTATTATCGTGGATCAATATCATGATATTTGCTTGTTTCTGTTCTCTGTAAGAAATGGTAATGCTTGATGAATCTCCCCTTTCAGACGTAAATAGCTTGATCGTTTCACATCTAATTTGCTTTGCTTTATCTTTTCCCTGCATTTCGCAGGGATATCTGATCATTCTTGCGGGAATACTCAGGTCAGCTGAAAAGTACTACTAGTAGTAGTTATGTATAACCCTAGTAACGTCTTAATTATGATGACTTATGACCATAATTTATGCTGAAAATTTAAACTACTGCCTCTTCTTGACTACTGCAGCAAACTAAAGTTGGCACGAAGTGTGTTGATGGGTCAGGTTCGCCAGTACAAAGCTTCTTCTGATAACAATATTGAAGATATTCGCAGTTCATTTTCTAACATTCCTACATTTTTTGTATAGAGAGGGTTGAACCTGAAACTGAAGCTGTAGCCCCTGTCCTGCCCCGTCACCCAAAATCATATATGGAGGTCAGCTAGCTTTCTAACATTGACACTGAATAGCTTCAAGTTTAATCCCTGCTCCTCTGCAGGCAACTGCATACGTGGTATCTAAAGATGCTTGTGATGTATTCCTTTCGTGGGTAGCATCAATGCACTTAAATTGAACTTCATGGATACTACCTAACCTGAATTCATGATTTTCATATTGGTCATTTGAGACTACCTAACCTGAATCGGACCTGCATATTAGCAACAGATTAAACAAATGATCAATCTCGTGTTCTATTTAATTGCTAGATCTTGAAGAAGTATAAACAGCAGGATGCCACCACAAGACTCTGTAAACTTGCAAAATGAGTGGTTTCATCCTTCTTCTACTAATAATAACTGCATATTAGAATTTAGAACATGTGATGGGTGTCTACTTGATGTGAGTTCGAGATTCGAACATGATCTTAATTTAGCCTGATATTTCGTGTACATGAATTTCATATTCCGATTATGAGGACATGCTGAGCTCCCTTACCGAACCAGAATGAGGCTTTTAAATGTTGTACTATATTTGATTTGGCAGATCATGGAAATGATACAAAGGGGTGAGAGGCCAGATGACATACAGGTATGTCTGAATTTCTGGCGATCTTACATTGTTGTTACAACAAGAACTCTGCTCTTACAACTTTTCATTTCTATTGCTATATAGGATATTAATGATGACCCACCAAACCCTGATCAACCAATCTCGAAACCCCGTATGGCACCCAAGCCCAAGGTTTGCATTTGTACCATGACTGGCTAACTGCACGCTTCTTGCATAGTCATGACTAATGGCTGCTGAAAATGTATCATATATTTGCAGGAGCTGCTAGCAGCATAATTTAGATTAATTTCATAACTGAACAGTGGTTTGCTCACATTTTGTTTCTTGCCAAAACAGCCATGGGAAAAGCAACATGAAGAAAATGGCACATGGGATTTGAAATCTCTATCAAGTGATTTCAACGAATTGAGGTCCGAAGTTCAAAACACCAACCAGTCTTCAGAGTCAGCCAGCGGCTCCAATCAAGGGGACTCGCTATTACATGCAGAAGTAGTTGAGGGTTCTGAATCGCCCACAGATGAGGTTGCCTTTTCGAAGTAGTAACTGCAAAAACACACCATGATGTAAAATCAAACATGATAGGTAAAAATTGTCTTGGCCTATTTATTACTGGCTAGAAATGCTCCATATCCCACAGGTCCTGAGTACGACACCACTGGTCTTATTTCTGAGACCTGCGATTGTCAGAAGCCTGTTGGCAAATCAGTATATTTCTCATTCTCCCGAAAATAAACTTCCTGTTGTTGGTAACTGCTTATTAACTGTGGTTGATGCAAGCTCCACTTTGCTGCCGTTCAAATGGACATTACTGTATTACTGTATGACTGCCTGAACAACGCAACTCTTGTCCATGAAAAGCTTATGTGCGGCGGGTTAAGGCCAAGCTTCATCGAACGATAAACAACATAATTCTGTGTCACAAGTTCAGTCCATATCGCATAAACAACATGGACAAGAGTTTGCGTTGTCGAATCTGTCAAGAAAGCTTGGCCTTGGCCAGATGAGCTCCCACGCTTTTGTAACTCCTACAGGTGTGGTGTGAACCCAGCTGTGTATGAAGTCTCCCCGACACGAGTGAATGCATCAACAAAGCTTAATGGAGTTGATGTACACATGGTGGTTATTTCGTCTCCGCTTCTGCGCTCGCCGTCTCTGCGAGTGCGAATCGAAGCCAGCCAGCGGGAAGGAGACCTCCAACATCAAAGCTGCTGCAATCTCAAACGCCTCTGAGAGGGTTCAACTGATGGAGGATGTCCTTGGAGGTGTGAGAGGGTTGAACAAGAAAGACGTGCGCCAGTGGACAAGGAAGAGGACCTGTGTGCTCGTGCCCCTTCTCTGATAATTTTGTGTTAACGTAGCAAGTAACAATAATAATCTTTCTTGCTAAACTTTTCCTAGTCCCATTGTGACTGTCATATTTTCATGGCATGTGCAATATATATGTAGAATTCAAGTACAACCAGCTATTATGGGTGAGGAAGCTCACATCAAGCGAGCCATATACAGCAAGGTTTATCGCCACACGAGCGAAACAGGACTCATAGAAAATGATAAATTATTAAATAGGAATAACTCTTTACACACGTTTAGGAGTATAAAAATAACAAATCAGTATATGAAAAAAGTTCTAAACAATGAATAATAACCTTCATGTCATGAGCTACAATTATTTTCAAACTCCATCCAGGATGGTGTATATGGATATGATTTTACTATGTACCCTCTATTTAAGATGCCCAACTCTGGGACCTTTGAACTATTCAAATGGTAGGATACTACTCTTGACGAGGATCCCTTAAGGAAGACAATCTCTTTGTAAGGATGAAATCCAAGGAATAGAACACTTTTGTTGCATGTTGTGGTCTTCTTATCATCGTTGATTTCGTGAAGGACGATACCTCTTTCAAAGTCCCATTCCAATGCAGCTTCGGTCCATGCTTCGCAAGTATCATTGTTGTCGTTAAGGATCCATGGCATATTGCATGTATCAGTGTAAGCACTAGGGAATTTTTCAACAATCGTTTGAAGGCTGACATCACTCTTAAAAATCCACTCCAGCTCACTGCCTGATTCATTAAGCAACCAAACTCGAAGCTGTGGCCAACTATTCTCTTGTGAAATTGACGCACAATACACACCTTTCTGTGATTTTCCCAAGTAAACAACACCTTGGTTAGAACCATTGTTCTTTGTTGGCGATTTAATCATTTGGTACTTGTCGTTCCATAGGGTTATTCTGCAAACATTAGATTAGTGAAAAGTATTAGTAAATCATACTAGGTGTAAATTTTAATATTGGAAGCGGCTCGCTACTGTGGTCCAGAATCATGTAATGACCATATTTCTCCTAAATGATGACCTTACCAAAGTGTTGTGATCATTATAATGATTGGTTCAAAAATCATTCTACATTTGAAGTTCTATGTGCTTTATTATCGTATAAGCTCAGTGAATCTGACGAGAACAGGATCTGATAAACTACAGACCTTGTGATCTATTTTGTCTTAGCGAGCACTAGAAATGGCCAACAATGACGAGCATGTTTTTCTTTTTTGACAAAAGAAAATGTATTAGGAACGTGTGGTCTTCATTTGGTCAGAAAAATGCTAGTTTAGCGGCAATTTTTGCATAAAAGATAACACAATGACATATTCTAATTAATTAGACAAATTTTGAGATTTCATGGATAGCGACTAGGAATAATGTAAAACATTTGGCAGTAAATATTGGCGAGGGAGAAACTGAAACAAAACAAAACAAACTGAATGAATGTTTACCTCATAACAGCGTCATTTTGACAATGCACATAGAGTGCTCCCCGCAAATAGACGGCATGGCGGAATCTTGGGTCTACGTATTCATCAAACCCGCAACGCATATCAGCAATGGTCCCGGCAGCCTTCCCTTCCCGAACAAAGGATCTCTCCTCCCACCTCCATCTCCTTGACGAGAAGACGTACGTCGTGAATGGCGAAGGTGGCCATTCTGACTCCTTGAATTCGATGGTGTATCTTATGGAGGGAACTAAAGGGATAAGAACTACCTCAAAGTGCGACGACACCATGGGATCATATGCGAGAAAAAAGTTGAAATCGAATTCCTCCATTCCGACCCATGGCTCCGGGAAGGGAGGCAAGGACACCCACTGTCGTGTGGCAGGGTTAACCACAAACGTCTCCAAAAGGAAGAGGAGGCCATTACAATGATCCGTTGTCCACAAACAAATGTGTGAGGGGATTTCGTCGCTCAGGAAGTCGAGGTAGGGCGTGAGAAGAAATGCCTAATGGGAGTGAGACATGGCACGTCCTCGATTAGGAAGAAGCCATCGAGGCGAACAGGGAGGAGGTCGGCACGCAGCAAGCGTCGGGTGTCGATGATGTCGCACCAGCTCTTGCCGACGCAGCGTGATGCCGCAAGGCTGAACGGTGTGAGGCGGCCGAGGACGTCGGTGAGCAAGTCGTCAGGTAGCAGATCCATTGGAGTGGGGTGATATCCGGATCTTGACCTGCTGCTCCGCAATGGTGCAAGACAGTCCGGCGGCCGGGCAGGAAAGAAGTGGACACCGGAATAGGCGGATGGAGTTCTCTCACGAACGCGGCGTGACAGAACGGAAGACGGACCGAAAGGCAGCAGGCCGCAGGGAATAAAAGCTCGTCCGGCTAACACAATGGCATTGGCATGCCAAGCTTATATTGGGCCAAAGCTCTCCATCCAAAAAATAAAAATAGCAAGGCAGACACCCAGGAACTCACGGTAAAACTTTTCCTCTCCAAGCGATCTTTTTCCGTTTTCTCTGCAGGCCGATCGCATTGCAGAGTCCGCCTCGATCCAATTACCGTTCCTCTGCCCGGCGCCGGTTTTGCGTGACGGCAGCGACGCGATCATGCGCCAACCACCGATACATCATCACACAAAACCAGAAGCGGAGAGCAGAGCATGCTCAAGCCTAGTCCGAACCCACCACGCTACCAGGCCCACCACTCCATTCCATTCACTCACACGGCACGCCCAAGAGGGGACGCCAAGCCAAGCCAGACTGAGGTGCTGCGGAGCACGCAGAGAATGGAGGCCGAGGTGGAGGAGATGCGCGCCGCCCCGCTGCTCACCGGCGCGTGGGGGTGCGAAGCGCGCCGCTGAGGACGCCACGGAGGCGCGCACATCCTTCGTCGGGTTTGTAGTTACTCTCGAGCCATGCATGCCTGGGATTCTGGGAAGTTGGTTCCCGTCCGCCCGTCCCCGACTGTTGTTGTTACTGAGAAGACCTTTTACCTGCTCCTTCCCTTCCTGCCTGCAATGCAGGTGTCTTTCCAGTGATTGGGATACGTAAAACTTCCTGTCGTTGGAAACTGCTTCAGGATGCAGAGGCAACACTTATCTGCAGTTGTGGTTGATGCTCCACTTGGCTGCCGTTCAAATGGATATTATTAGTGTATGAATGCTTGAACAAGGCAACAGTTATCCATGAAAAAGCTTATGCGCGGCTGGTTAAGGCCAAGCTTCATCGAACGATAAACAACGTAAATTCGTTGCGAAAACCTGCCCAGTGATAAATTTCTGTATCAGTCCATGTCGCATAAACAAAATATGTTTCACATGTTTGCATGGTAGAATCTGTCAAGAAAGCTTGGCCAGATGAGCTCCTACGTTTTGTACCAGCGTTGCTGACGCGATCGGTGCTTCTGTTCTGGTTGACGACGGGCGACCGTGGACTGCTCTTCCTCATCCTCCTTTGAGCGATGACTTCTGTTGCGTGGAGTTGTCTGGGAAGGAGGATGATGGACGGTGGGATTCCGGCGAGAGTCGTCGGAGTTTGGAAGCTTTGCCGGTGTTCTAAATATAATAATTTTTAGCTACCTTTCACGCATGGAGACACAAAGGAACTGCGACATCTCTCGTCGCGCATCGGATCCGCCTGAAGATCCAGATGATCTCTCAATGTATGCGATCTTTTAAGCTGTGTACAGGTGTAGGTTTAGTCGTGTGTGCGTAAATGCGCGTTTAGGAGTTATATAGTGGTTGTATATACACAAACAGATACTACATTTGTATTCAGATTTAAGAGGTTAAAAAAATAAGATAAACTCTTACGCTTTTGTAACTCATGCAGGAACGGTGTGAACCCAGCTGTGAATCAACAAAGCTTTATGGAATAGATATACACATGGTAGTTGTTTCGTCTCCACTTAAAGCCTAGTCCGAACCCACCACGCTACCAGGCCCACCACTCCATTCCATTCACTCACACGGCACGCCCAAGAGGGGACGCCAAGCCAAGCCAGACTGAGGTGCTGCGGAGCACGCAGAGAATGGAGGCCGAGGTGGAGGAGATGCGCGCCGCCCCGCTGCTCACCGGCGCGTGGGGGTGCGAAGCGCGCCGCTGAGGACGCCACGGAGGCGCGCACATCCTTCGTCGGGTTTGTAGTTACTCTCGAGCCATGCATGCCTGGGATTCTGGGAAGTTGGTTCCCGTCCGCCCGTCCCCGACTGTTGTTGTTACTGAGAAGACCTTTTACCTGCTCCTTCCCTTCCTGCCTGCAATGCAGGTGTCTTTCCAGTGATTGGGATACGTAAAACTTCCTGTCGTTGGAAACTGCTTCAGGATGCAGAGGCAACACTTATCTGCAGTTGTGGTTGATGCTCCACTTGGCTGCCGTTCAAATGGATATTATTAGTGTATGAATGCTTGAACAAGGCAACAGTTATCCATGAAAAAGCTTATGCGCGGCTGGTTAAGGCCAAGCTTCATCGAACGATAAACAACGTAAATTCGTTGCGAAAACCTGCCCAGTGATAAATTTCTGTATCAGTCCATGTCGCATAAACAAAATATGTTTCACATGTTTGCATGGTAGAATCTGTCAAGAAAGCTTGGCCAGATGAGCTCCTACGTTTTGTACCAGCGTTGCTGACGCGATCGGTGCTTCTGTTCTGGTTGACGACGGGCGACCGTGGACTGCTCTTCCTCATCCTCCTTTGAGCGATGACTTCTGTTGCGTGGAGTTGTCTGGGAAGGAGGATGATGGACGGTGGGATTCCGGCGAGAGTCGTCGGAGTTTGGAAGCTTTGCCGGTGTTCTAAATATAATAATTTTTAGCTACCTTTCACGCATGGAGACACAAAGGAACTGCGACATCTCTCGTCGCGCATCGGATCCGCCTGAAGATCCAGATGATCTCTCAATGTATGCGATCTTTTAAGCTGTGTACAGGTGTAGGTTTAGTCGTGTGTGCGTAAATGCGCGTTTAGGAGTTATATAGTGGTTGTATATACACAAACAGATACTACATTTGTATTCAGATTTAAGAGGTTAAAAAAATAAGATAAACTCTTACGCTTTTGTAACTCATGCAGGAACGGTGTGAACCCAGCTGTGAATCAACAAAGCTTTATGGAATAGATATACACATGGTAGTTGTTTCGTCTCCACTTATAAACCGTCTCTGTGAGTGCGAATCGAAGCTATATACCGGTATGTTCTTCGAGAACTGAGTTTTAGCTTGTGATTGATATATATTTTACGTTATGAGTGCCGCTCAGCCCCTTTCACCTTTACTTCAGTTTCTTATGCCAACCACCTCGAGCAATAACCAACCTGATCTAAACCATAAAGAGACAATCTCGACCAAAGCTGCAGGCCTAACCAGTCCAGAATACGACTCCATCTTGCCAAATTAACGACATGTTTGGCTCTTTTTTGGTCACCATTGACTTGATTGGTATTAGTAGACTAATGCTCCATTCAGAGTTCCAGACTTCATGGATACGTTTGACTCGCATCATGCTTCCGTCAACGTTTATTAGCGGCAGTAACTGATTAGCGGCCGTGACAATTCAGGACACCAGGCGTCGCGATGCAGCAGAGCATTTTGAAATTGCAGCTAATGATTCAGTTTCAGAGGCTCCTTCCTGCACTGATGCTAGTGGATCATGCGCGGCAGATTACAATGGGGGTCGGGTTGGGTGTAATCATTACAAAGCTAACGACACTGTGGAATTCCGGATGAGGGGAGTGGAGAACCAAGACAAGACTTCAACACACAACAGTATAGCAGAGCGTCAAAATAGGTAGCCTAACGTTAGGTGTTAGGCAGCTGATAAAAAATCGATATGACCTGACACGCCAAGAGTAGCCTGAAATCCTAACATTTGTATCTCTAAACAACTCCACTGAGAATTATATTCAGGGATGACATTTTATTGTATCGATTCCGTCATATGTGTAGCTACGGGTGATGCAGATTGCACTTGTGTGGGCTAGCTGACGAGCCAATCCACAGAACAAGCTGATGCCTACGGATCAGCGAACGGTTGCGCCCAGGACGGATAATGCCGGATTCCGCTAGCAACTGTGAGTCTGCTCGTCCAAGTGCTCCGCGTCTCCTTTACTAATTTGAATACGAGTATACTCCATGGACCGCGACACCCCTGTTTTTCTTCTGAAAAGAGCAGCACAAGAGAATTGTAGGGCGAATGCGACGCAAAGACTACACGGAAATCGGTAAAAGCTCGAGTCGGGTCGTCGATTGGACGTGTTCCAGAACCAAAATGCCCACCTGTTTCACTGCTTCCAGCTAGTGCTGTCTTGTCGGAGACTAGCATCCTGTTCGTTTACTTTAGCACTAAATTTTAGAAAGCTCTAAATGATGAGAATCTAGTACTAAATAAAGTCAAATGACAAAACCTTTTACAGATAGGTACATCTTTACGAGACGAATCTAATGAGTCTAATTAATCTATGTTTTGCTACAGTCTAATTCGTCTCGCGATTTAGACCGGAGGTTCTGCAGTTAGTTTTATAATTAAACTTTATTTAATACTCTTAAATGATAAGAGTTTTTTTAGATCCTTCTAAATTTTAGACCCCATGAAACGAACACCCAATACCTGAAAGTATCTTACACTGATTTTTATTTCAGATAAATACAAAATGTGAAGAGAGGGAGGAAGAGTCGCATGCAACACAGGGAAAAATTATGGTATTTCGTCGGAGGAATACAGCATAGGGAGATCACGGGAAGGGTCTACCAGGCGGCACGGTAGTATGGTGGAGCGAAAGCTTGGAGTTGACGGCTGACCTGCACTAATCTAATTCGTCGGTGTTAGAATGCATTTGAATTCCTTTTCTTTTTCTAGAACACTTGCAGAACTCATGAAATGACTAGAGATCATGATCGCCATAATTGCAGACAAGATTGGCGCGAAAGCTACATAACGAAACGGACGGAGGCTTCAACTCGACCGGCCAGAGACGGACAGCGGCAAAGCAAGCCTACGGACGGACGGCATCATGGATTGGTGATGTCCAGCTAATGAGCTAATTAAACCAGCGTCGGTTGGTGGCACCCATTCCGAGATTATCACGTACTAGCATGTCGGTTGCAGGTTTGCATCGCCGTCGTCGTCCCAGTTATGATCAAATGAACCGTCCCCATGGTTTGATCACCTGGTGCCAATCGCGAGCGACAAGCACGGCGTGCTCGATCACGAGTTCGCCTATCACTCTCTCTTTTTGGCGCCAGATTTGGCCTTCGTCGAAGTGAAAGATGAAGCCGATGCGTGCGTTGCTCTGTGCACGAGAGGGCGTTGTCCGAGCGCGCGCCCTGAGGCCGACCACCTGGCGTCGTCGACGTCGCCGCGCTGTGGCGGCGCACGCACGGCACCTTGGCCGCCCGGCCGGCAGCGCACACGTTGCGCGTCTGGCGATCGATCGAGCTTGGTGTTCGCGCGGCCGTGGCCTCCGTTCCTTTTCTTTCACCTCGTAAAGTTGGGGGTGCACGTTGCTCGCCACGGATGATTCATGTGGGCGCTGCTCGGCGTCGTCGCGTCTGTTCCGGATTGATCTATCGATATGCACTGGTCGAACGGTGTCGTCAGTGAAGAGCTCAAGTTGCGGTACACCAACGAACAGTTGATTGCACGAATCTTCGGTGGGCATTAACAGCAAATCATAAAATCAAACAGAAAAGCTCAATCACAAGTTTATGCCGATGAATTGAGGCGCCGCTCACACCACAGGCAGGCGCGTTCATACTTGGTCGAGAAAAAAGGCCACGCCGCACATCTCCCAGCTTCACACTGTCCACATTCCACATCGCTTTACCAATAACGGACCCCGATCATCAACCTACCCACTAAATCGCTACTAATCACATAGAGCTTGATCACAAATCCAAAACCCAAACTCAAGCTCCAAACTTCAAATTAGGATATGAATCCTAATAACTGGTAGTAAAAATTCAAATCAGGACAACTGTACGTGTATTATGCATCAGAAAGTCAGAAGGGATGCTGGTGGCTCCGGGTGACGCCGTTCACGTTGGCGAAGAATCCCACGAGCTCCTCCCGGTACGGCAAGAACGTGCGCCGCGGCGTGCCGCCCGGAACGCCGCCGTACGCTACCCGGTGCGCCTGCCGCTCGCCGGACTCGGCTTGGGCTTGGGCTTGTTGGGCTTGTCGTGGCGATTGCTGGCCGCGTCCTTGGGCGGCGGCGCCTGATGATGTGGCGGCGCGGGGAAGAAGACGAACTTCTCCTTGCCGTCGCTGTGGCTGCGGCCGACGACGAGGTCGCTGATGCGGCGCCACCGCGCCATGGACCCCGTCGAGCTGCTCTTCCTCGGCGGCCGCCGCGGGGAGGAGGACGCCGACGCGCCCGCCCTCGAGTCCGCCGCTTCCGTCTTCCGTCGCCACGGACCACGACGACAACGCCGTGGACGCAGACGAGCTGATCGACGAGTTGCGCTCGCGCGACTCCTCAAGAAAAAGCCGTCCCAGCTGCCCCCTCACCCGCGGCGGCGCCGCCGCCGGAGCCGCGCCGTCGTGGCCGAGGACGC
>LAPY01001398.1:59958-70767 GCA_000970635.1 Eragrostis tef
TTAGCATTGATGGTAGATGGACGATGATGAAGAATGTGGCATTAAGGAAGGAGTTCCCGGTGTTGAAGAACATTTGGAAGATGAACGGATTGCGTCCCCTTGCAGTGAGGGGTGACTATGTCTTCATGGAGTTTTGGACCTTCTCCTTCAGGCAGCCCCGACATTATCTCTTGCTCAATCTTAAGACCCTGAAGCTGGAGATGGTTAAGAACCATTCAAGTGAGCCATATAGGGGTTCCGTGTTCCCTTTCTTCATGTCATGGGCGCCTCCATTGCTCTGCCGCCCTGGCATTTTATATAGAATATCGCTGAGCTGTTATGTATGTTGAGCTTTCCTTGCTTTTATTTGTTAATGGTTTCATAGTTCAAACAAACTATCATATGATCACAGATTCACAGAGTAGAGGCTGCATCAACTCATAGATTGTATAGGTAGCCTAGATCGTTTATAATAGTAGTTCAATTTTGAACTAATCCTGCTGTCCGGACGACTTCATTTCACAAACGGAGAGAGTTTATATCCATATATACTAGATAAGATATGAATTGGTAGCGTACACAGTCTATCAGCAAAGAAGTGAGCCTCCTGCGTAGAATTCAAGTGTGCAAGCGAGCCTCCCGCATACAACTCATGTGAATCATATATATAGGGATTCCGTTCTTCATGTCATGGGCGCCTCGCCCTGGCATATAGAATAGCTCAGTCCTCAAGCACCAGCATACATCCAGAGTTGTGCTTCGAGCTTGAGGCTGCTCAAGGCCGTCTGGATGCTGGGCGAGGCACCCTCGAACACACCAGCATTTATGTGCTTCCAAACTGTCCAAATTCAGTTAAATGTTTTTATGTTTTTCTACGCACGTCAGTATACCTACTCCTAGGCCTGGCTTCTTTTTTTTTTGTAAGACAGTCTTAGGGTGTGTTCGTTCCATAGGGTCTAAATTTTAGAGGGGTCGTATCAAACAAAATTTTGTTATTTAAGAGTATTAACTAAAGTTTAATTACAAAACTAACTGCGGAATCCCTGGTCTTATTCATGATATGAATCTAATGAGTGTAATTAAGCCATGATTAGAAGATGGTTACTATAGCATCACTGTTGCAAAACATAGATTCATTAGGCTCATTAGATTCGGCTCGTAAATTGACACCCATCTATAAAAAAGTTTTGTCCTTAAATTTTATTTAATACTTTTAAATGATAAGATTCTTTTTTATGTGACATGCCTAAAATTAGAGGGGTGGAAATGAACGCACCCTTAGTACTCCATCTAATGAGGGCCTTTGGTTGGATAAGTCATAGCTTTTTGGTGTACTGTATACCTGGGTAAATATGATTACTAATTAATTTAGCTATAGCAACACTTCATTTGCATTGAAATCTCCATCATTACCTCTTGGCACTTCACAGATATGGTATAGAACTGTTGTTGAGCAAAATTTTAGTTTTTTGCATACAGAAGCTGATGTGAGCACTACACAAATTCTGCACACCAACAAGTACCTTCAGGGGTGTGGGGATTATCAATACTATGTTTATGAATGAAGCAATACTAGGGAAGTGGATTTGGAGATTGTACATTGATGAATCTGACATATGTTGTGAAATTCTCAGGAAAAAGTATCTGAATGGAACTCCATTCTCAAAGGAGAGAAACCTAAATGCATCTCAGTTGTGGAGGAGGTTGCAAAAGGACAGACATAAATTCTTGGCAGAGGCATATTCAGAGTAAGTAATAGAAGAATACTAGATTCTAGGATGATGTGTGGTAAGCAGCCCATTGAGATCTAGCTTTACTAAAAATTTATGGTGTGTGCAGTTACAAAACCTTTGTAGTGAGAGAATATTGGGATGCAGAAACCTGGAATGTGTGGAACTCAGAAGAAATATAAATCTGGAACTAATGGCAGAATGGGGTGAAATAATGGAACTGCTGCCCAACTTCAGTTTAAAATGAGGAGCAGGACCAACTGATCTGGGCATTTGAAAACTCAGGCACTTATACAACATAGTCAATGTACCGACATCTTTCTTTTGGGGGGTTACATCAAGCAGTTCCTTTGAAAAGTACCTTACCAATTAAACTGAAGGTTTTCTTGTGGCTGGCATATCAGAATAGATTATTAGCTGGCCGGGGTTCCATTGAAGAGGATGAAATGGAAAGGAAACAGGAACTGTGTACTATGCAGCTTATTACCAGAAACTAATGACCATGTACCCTTTAACTGTACTTGGAAAAATTTGTATGGTCATACATTAGAGAAGCTCTGAGCTGGGAGCGAACCCCCGCAGGCCGCAGTTTAGGTGACTTCTTCCAAAATTGCAAATTATAAGTTGGGCTATACTGCTTTAAGTTATGGCACGGGCCATCTAAAAATTAGAAATAAAATGGCGATTAGAGGAAGTTTATAAGTTCAACAGATGAAATTCTGTACCAATTTTTCTTCTCATTACAGAAATGGAGGTCGTTACTGAAGACGCATGACGAGCACCTGGACAAGCTAAGGCAATGGTTGTCCGCAGAAATATGAAGAAAAGGGGTGTGAAAACTGAATCATTATGTCCAGTGAGTAGATAATAGCAGGAGTTTGAAATTGTGTCTTTGCAGTCTCGAGATAATGTACCTTAGCTTGAAAATTTTGGCCTCTGGGGGCAGTAGTGTCAGGTAGGACACTGCTGCCTGATGTGATTCCTGAGACGAACCAGGGCTGTAAACTGGATTCTGTCTCGTTTATCAATGGGACCGGGCAATATGCCTTTAGTTCTAAACAAAAAAACTTTCATAAGGTATCTTGAGACACGGTATCATTTATCTACGCATGGTGATTAAGGGTGGCATGCTCTCCTGTGGTATACTAAGACAGAAAGGCAGAATTCTACAACAAGCATGACATTCCCTGGGTGCAACTGACATGGCGGCATATTCAGAGTAAGTAATAGAAGAATACTAGATTCTAGGATGATGTGTGGTAAGCAGCCCATTGAGATCTAGCTTTACTAAAAATTTATGGTGTGTGCAGTTACAAAACCTTTGTAGTGAGAGAATATTGGGATGCAGAAACCTGGAATGTGTGGAACTCAGAAGAAATATAAATCTGGAACTAATGGCAGAATGGGGTGAAATAATGGAACTGCTGCCCAACTTCAGTTTAAAATGAGGAGCAGGACCAACTGATCTGGGCATTTGAAAACTCAGGCACTTATACAACATAGTCAATGTACCGACATCTTTCTTTTGGGGGGTTACATCAAGCAGTTCCTTTGAAAAGTACCTTACCAATTAAACTGAAGGTTTTCTTGTGGCTGGCATATCAGAATAGATTATTAGCTGGCCGGGGTTCCATTGAAGAGGATGAAATGGAAAGGAAACAGGAACTGTGTACTATGCAGCTTATTACCAGAAACTAATGACCATGTACCCTTTAACTGTACTTGGAAAAATTTGTATGGTCATACATTAGAGAAGCTCTGAGCTGGGAGCGAACCCCCGCAGGCCGCAGTTTAGGTGACTTCTTCCAAAATTGCAAATTATAAGTTGGGCTATACTGCTTTAAGTTATGGCACGGGCCATCTAAAAATTAGAAATAAAATGGCGATTAGAGGAAGTTTATAAGTTCAACAGATGAAATTCTGTACCAATTTTTCTTCTCATTACAGAAATGGAGGTCGTTACTGAAGACGCATGACGAGCACCTGGACAAGCTAAGGCAATGGTTGTACGCGCATAAGCAAGCTGGAGTGCAAGACCTGACCATGAGGACTTTATGCATGTTGACGCAAAAATTCACCATCTGCCGTCGGACCTGATTTTCTCGTGCGCCGCACACACATGGCCTGGAAGATCTATTTAACTCCAGTGCAGGACCATGCCCTTGGAGGTACGAGGCGTGCCAGTCAGTTTGATCCCGCAGCTGACAAGATATGAGGTCGCACCGGCCAGTTAATAGAAATAGAGTGCCAAGCCGATACAACGAAAAATACATGGGGATGTCACATCGGCCACAGTTAATAGAAATAAAATGCTAGGCCGATACAACACTTGAAAAATAAGATAAACTACCAGCTAAACACCCTGGTAGAACTCCTAAGCTAATAGATCTAATCAAGTCGACACGTTTACTAATTGCTTTCCCCAGGACAAGTCAACTGAAGGAAAACGTACAACTGGACCAGGTTACGGTAGTACACAATCGGCAAACGATAAACTTGATTATTTCTAATTCGCTTAACTAGATTAAACAGTGACCGGCATCGACAATCGACCACTAGGCTACGGCCAGAACAAGTCAACTGAACTATAGAAAAAGAATGGGGATAGAGAGGCTTGCAACGATGCCTCTACTTCAAGCGCTACTGGGTCGAATGGGGAGCTATTCCCTTGGCATAAAATCTGGCAAATGTATGTACCGAATAAGGTCAAAATGTTCTTGTGGCGATTTGCGCATAATAGCCTGCCTGTCCGCAGAAATATGAAGAAAAGGGGTGTGAAAACTGAATCATTATGTCCAGTGTGTCAAAGACTTGATGAGGACTGTGGTCATCTTTTTTTCAAGTGTAAGCAGGCACATGCTTGGTGGCGAGTGATGAGCCTCGACCACACCCGGCAATTACTTTTACAGTGTCAGTCCGGGAGAGAAGTGTTGCTGCAAATATGGCGAGAGGAGGAGGATGTACAACTGAAGATTATCACCTTTTTATGGAGGTGGTGGACAGCAAGAAACAAGGCCAATGCAGGGGAGAGAATGTGGTCCTTGTCGGAGCTGTGCAGCTCAGTTGATTATCATTTGATGGACTTTACAAAACTGAATAAGCCAGATAAAGAAGCTATGCCCAAGAGCAACATGAGATGGTCTCCTCCAAACGATAGCTCCTACAAACTGAATGTTGATGCATCCTTTCTTGATTCTTCAAAGAAGGGCGGATGGGGCTTTGTAGTGCGTGATTACACAGGTGCTTTCTTGGAAGGCGGTGCAGGGAAAATCACACGGGCCTCCTGTGCGTTGCACGCGGAGGCGATCGCCGCGCTTAAGGGGTTAGAAAGGGCTGCTTTCCTGAGCATGCCCAGTGTTATTTTGGAGACAGATGCTGCTAACTTGGGGAAGGCCATCACATCTGATGCTATGGATCAAAGCCATCTTGGAGGGTTGTTTAGGAAAATTAGAGACTTGATGATTTCTAGTTTTAATTCTGTTGTGGTCTCTGTTTGTCCAAGAGTTTGTAACAAAGTGGCAGATGCTTTTGCTGCCCGTGGTGTTGGTGCTCTGCCTGATGGCGAGCATGTGTTCTGGTGCCAGGCACCAAGCTTTATAACCGAACTGATTTCAGGTGATTTGCCTGATGCTCGTGGTTAATGAAAGCTAACAACTCAAAAAAAAACTATAGCAAAGAATCAGACCAGGTCTATCAATTCCAAGTAGAAGACGTCGATGTTGATCTCTAGATTAATCTAAGTTACCGAATAACTAGCAGTTACGCTAACTCGAATCACGGACAAGTCTACATGACGAAAATTTGCGAACTTGCCTGACGAAATCCAGATCTTGACCGGAGCCCCGAGAGGCGACGGGTGATGACGAGGATGCCATCGAAAAGGGTGGTGATGCGCCAAAGTTGTTGTATTGATTGAGAGATTTTTTTCACAATGGACGGCGTCCTTTTATATTTATAGGGCTGCCAGACTTGAAGTACAAGTAAAATACTCTATGCTAAACCGACTAGCACCTAGTTACATTGATTCTGTTCTATACTAGTAAATAATATAATAATGCGGCAATGGTGCTAATCATGCTATAAATAATGGGGCATTTGCAAAATCGGTCCACTTTTGGATGCCAATTACGGATTTAGTCTCCTTTTCTGAACTTTACAAAAAACGGTTATGTTTTTTCAACTTGAAGCCGCCGTCCAGTTCTGTTTTGAGATACCATTTTCGAATTAAAACAAATCAGATAACTTTTTGAGAAAAGAAAAAGACGGAACTGCCCCTACTGTATTTCTTGTTCCCCGACTCCGATCCAGTCTTCGTCTAACTCTCGATGCCGGCGTAGCCACGTATTCTCCGGTGAGCTTCTCCATCTCCTCCCATCAATATTGACTGTACAATCCTCCACGGCATCAACAATTCTCCCTCCGTGCTCCTCCAACTGCTTGGTTAAACTTGGATTTTAGATGACGCATCTCTCGTGATTGGGATCTAGCAATACCCATGAATTTCGATCCATGCACGCGCGCGAGGGCGGGCAGGCCTCAACGACACAGCGGATTCCGGAGCGCGACGCAGCGCCGCGGCGAGTCCGCCAGTCGAGGGCCCCGGAAAACCTCGAAATCAGACGAGCGCTTGGTCGTTCAGATTTACCATCCCATGAAATGGATAGGAGGTCGCAAGTCTCAGACTCTCAAACTGACAATGCATTTCATTTGCAGCATAGATTGAAGCGCAAATAGCTGCAGATGCAGAGCATTGTCTTTGCAATTAGAAAGGCCGTGTCCTGGCATCATCCGTAAGCTCAACACAGCCCTTGGTCATACATGTAAACATCAGGACTGGATCCCAAATACAGTGCAGTACCGTCCGCTCACCGGTTCCGCAATTGAAATCGGTAACCTCTGCTTGCCAGCATTATGCTAGCGATAACACAGTAAAAGTTCTCGTTTTGCTCATCACATAGTATGTAGGATTAATGGTAGCGTTTATACGTACACAGAAGGAGATCTCAATCTGAATCTGAATTTTGAGTTCAGGTGGCTAGTACTCAACGAAATGATTTCCAAACTATTTACAAAATATTCAAAATTATTTATATGTGACTTTTAGTTCCATAATGCTAATACCAAAAACAGAACCAGATTTGCAATTTGTTGTCAAAACAAGACCGATTTTGCAAAGGGTATATTAGTCTTTTTGCAAGCCATTTAACACCGTTAGCTGTTGTTAATGGAATAGGACATCCTTCTAGCTTCAAGTTCAAAAAACAGGACTATTTTCGTAAAGTCTAGAAAAGGAGACCGAATCCATAATTGGGATCCAAAAGTAGACCGATTTTGCAAATGCCCTATAAATAATAGAAAACTTTCCTTCGTTCATGCGTTTCGTATGGACTTCATCATGATCAAACCTTCGTGCCGATGCTAATCTCCTGACCATCCTGGACCACATCTTTTAATAATAAAATAATCCGGCCACAATGCTAATCACCAGATAAGGAAAATCACATACGCATTCTTCTTGTCTATCAACACTTTCCTTCATGTACGCATCACAGGCTTCTCCTGGAACCTGTTGGATCCCTTCAAATGCACGCACACCATAAATTCTAGTGTCAACACATGCCCCCTCCAGTTTCGGAATATGAGATATCATGTTTCGAAATTATTCCTTAAGCACTCTCAGATGCCGATGCTCCCGGGTCTGACCAGAGTTGTCTATCAGGAAGAAAATCGGCTTCTCCTTTGTCATCCATCATATTAGTTCTCTGTTGACACCATAATTTGTCATGATCAGCAAATTCTGTTGTCAACACGTATATAGACCGAATCCATAATTGGGATCCAAAAGTAGACCGATTTTGCAAATGCCCTATAAATAATAGAAAACTTTCCTTCGTTCATGCGTTTCGTATGGACTTCATCATGATCAAACCTTCGTGCCGATGCTAATCTCCTGACCATCCTGGACCACATCTTTTAATAATAAAATAATCCGGCCACAATGCTAATCACCAGATAAGGAAAATCACATACGCATTCTTCTTGTCTATCAACACTTTCCTTCATGTACGCATCACAGGCTTCTCCTGGAACCTGTTGGATCCCTTCAAATGCACGCACACCATAAATTCTAGTGTCAACACATGCCCCCTCCAGTTTCGGAATATGAGATATCATGTTTCGAAATTATTCCTTAAGCACTCTCAGATGCCGATGCTCCCGGGTCTGACCAGAGTTGTCTATCAGGAAGAAAATCGGCTTCTCCTTTGTCATCCATCATATTAGTTCTCTGTTGACACCATAATTTGTCATAATCAGCAAATTCTGTTGTCAACACGGATATGCCCCCTAATTTTAGAATATAATATATTATGTTCTGAAATTATTTCCTTACACAATCTTTAGCGCTGATGCCCGCAGTCAGAGTTGACTACCAATAGGAAAATCGGCTTCCTACTTGACATTGGCCCTCATCGGCATAACAGCTTGATCACCTTATCATCTTCATCGACAGAAAAAGACTCCATCGGCAACATGACTTGATCACCATATAAAATATTCCATCGGCCGATGCACAAATCTTTCCAATAGCTGATGCTTGTCGATTCCCATTGCCGATATGGTTCAATCAGTCACTAAATTCTCTTGCCGATTCTCTAGCCACTGGATGATAAAAATAATTAGTTGATTGAATATACTCCACTCACCAACCGGTTCACCATGTAGCAATATAATAATCCGTCGTATGATTCTTCCTTGCCGGTCTACCATGTGGGACTTGCATGCCGACTCACTAGTAATACTCCTTCCAAGTCTGACTCATCAATCAAAGCACAAATATATTCCAACTTCTAGGCTGCCAATTAAAAATAGATCCAAAATCTGCCCCCCAAGTCGATGATGCCTTTCCATGTCCAATCGAAGATAAAATAATTCTGGCTTCTAATCAGGCGATAATAATATGGATCCTTCTAGCTCACCAGATAATACGAGATGAGTCCCACTAGGCGTGCCATAAAGTATGTTGGTCCAAAAACCTCCACACGTGACCTGAGAGATTTGCTAACTCTGTTCAGGATCAAAACTTGGAACGCGGTGAATTTCCGAAGCGTGCCAGTTGATTTTCTCTGCAAATCAACAAAGACAAAAGAGCATGTAAAATTACAGGCCGATCGCGTAACCGCAGCCGATAACAATAATTTATGTAAAAGTATCTGGTAAATAAAACTCGGCTGTCAGCTAAGAACAATTCGGCATGTTCGCAATAATTGATGATTGCGCGATAGGCATAAATAAGCTTAAGGAGTTGCTATCTAGGGATCTCATTGGCAAAAGTTATTAGCAAAACCTATCGGCAAACATCCATCTACAACCATATGTGGGCGAGCATGCAAATAAAAGGGTTCAATAATTATGCCTTAGGAATAAAGCAATTAATAGTTCAAAAGGCAAGCATAGTAATGAACGTAATAAGCAATCGGCTAAACACTCCGAAAGAAATATTAAACTAGTAGATCTAATCAAATCGACACGTTTGCTAATTGCTTTCCCCAGGACAAGTCAACTGAAGGAAAACGTACAACTGGACCAGGTCAACGGTTGTACACAATCGGCAAACGATAAACTTAACTAAATCTATTTCGTTCAATACTGACTCGAATAACCAGTTTAAACAGCTATCAGACTTCTTTCGGGGTAATTACTTTATGTGCAGTAGATGCTTTCTGCAATGGTCATGGAACTCTTTTGCAGTAATTACTTTATGTGCCTTTTATGTAAAACCGACAACCCCGGTGTATATAACCAGAAAAAATGTTGCTTTCAACAGAAGCAAGAATTGAAGTATTCTACTTTCAAAAAAAAAAATGCCTGCTATTGGACGCCATACATGTAGTCATCATGCTTATTTTCAGATGTGTTTAACCAATCATGTTATCCTTGTTGAGATGCTCTTGAGACATAATCCTGACCACTTCTTGTATAAGTTTGTTAACAATTAATGAACATTAATTTTACTTTTGTGAATGAATTACTTACGACACATCTGGTAATATTCTTCAAACTGTTTAATCAAATTTTCTATGATATATTGATGGTTGAACTGTTTTGAAACTGTGATGAACATAAATGGACAAAGCTAAAAAAAAAGTAACTGTGGTAGTCATGCAACCGAATACTGATTTTCTGTGTTAGTATATATTATAGGAGAGCATGTCGATAGATACATTTTGAGATTGTACTTTTTGGTTCCTGTCCTTTTGCTTGGAAATAAGGAAGCTTGAAAAGATCTTATGCCAGACATTTCGTGATAATGTCTATTCCCTACATCATGGCATGGCTATTGGCCACCTTCATTGCTTGGTAATGGCGTGAAACCTTAAGCTTGATTCGGTGAGATGATTGGCAAACTGTGGAACATTGTATGATAACTATAGCAATGTTGCTTTTGCTATCATTTTAGTTTTGTTAGGTTTCGTTTTGCTATATTATGTTGATGTTGCTCTGCCTTTTACAGTTTCAATGTGTGCAACTTTCAATGGCAGTCCATTCAGTACCTTTGAGCCTTGGCATATTAGAACTGTTACCAGGCGTCATAGTTGAATTATGCTTCGTAACAAATGAAATGGAATGACATACAATTTTAATGACGTAGCTTCATTCACCCTTCAGTAAATAATGTTTTAGTTCTGAAAGTTGACTAGAAGGGGGGGTGAATAGGCAACTTGATAAATTTTCCCTGAAATACACTTAGCAGCGGAAATTAAAACTTGACGGAACTTCCGTCAGGTGGCGAAACTTCCGGTACAGGGAATATAATTGAAATTAAATTGCAACCTATGTAGCAGTTCTAGTGATTCTATTCAGATAAAAAGTATCACAATATAGTATAGCAACAGATCACTGAAGGAATTAAGCTGCAACAAACGTGTAAAGTAGATCTAGCAAGATTTATATGAAGAACAAGTATGAGCAACTATGAACAAGCAAGAACACGAGAGACAAAGATTTGTTCACCGAAGTTCGGACACTTCAACAAATGAAGTTCCTACGTCTCCGTTGAGGAGCTCACAAAGAGCCGGGTCTCTTTCAACCCTAATCCTCA